>JAWPHD010008422.1:0-115366 GCA_037043455.1 Cyrtodaria siliqua
CGAAACGGCAAGTCATTACTGATTCCATTTTGGAAAGATAACTGAAAATTAATTAGAACCGATACTCTAAAACGTTCCATTAAAACCAATACGAGGGTCATTCAATAAGTTCTGTCACTAACACGTTTTAACAAGTATGTGCTCGTTGTGAGTGTTGATGTTTCAATACCATTCCATTGATGGTAAAATGAATGCTGTATCTTTTGTGTGACGAAAGTTATGGAACATTAAATACACATCACTTATACATACTGAGGCATTTTCGTCCTGAGTTTTTTCAGGTATGTTAATTGTTACTTTTTTAAATGCCCGTTTCTCTTTAAGTACTTGTCGAAGACCTTTGAAACTTCTCATACATTACCAGTTATATCTGTGCATTACAAGATCCAGCATTTAAGCATGGTAGATGAAAAGGCATTGTCTTAGAAATTAACATTTTAAGCTAACGTGTAAAATTAATTTAATGATAAATGGACATTAAATGGAAGGGCAGTCTTCTGAAATAACGTTTTTGGATGATCAATATTTTCACTAAACATTGTGCAAAATTCTACAATAATGTGTTGAATATGAAATTCAAACACTGAACGACTAGGATTTGTAAAAAAATATGAAAAAAATATTAATACTATGAGAATAATTACGACATTTAAAATATATTATAACATTTCCGTAAACAAAATGAAGAAAATCAGTGTTATTTCTGCTAAAATTAAGGGATATGCATTCGCTCATATCTGGTTTGCAGCAAGACCTTTCCGAATTATCGACAATCATTTTCAGGGATTATGGGCGAATAACAACAGATGGCGTACAAGAAAATTTAAAAGCATAGATTTATTCAAATAATGTTAACAATGTTTTGTAACAAGGACATTTTCAGAGATGCCAGTATACAAAAGGTGTGGTAGGGGGAGGTAATTCAGGATTATAAATAACCGGAAATTTTTCATTTTTGTTGTGGAATTTAAGAGATCGAACCCAGTAGTACTATAAATACACTACTTTATCTCAGTGTAATATCCAGTTCAAAGGATATATGCCTAGTGACAGAACTTTTTGAAGCACCCTCGTACACTACACCGTAAATAGAAGCAATTTGCGTCCTAAACGAGGTGCCGTTTTTGTTGTTAAAAGCTTTTCTTTAAATATTTGTTCGTGACATAAAGTGAAACAGTTTCTAAAGTTACGATTCGATCATTGCCTGTTCCCGCCTTACTTCCATTAAGCGTTGGGAAAGCTTATATTAGCAGGATTTTATAACGGATATTTCGACAATAAAACAGGTTTAAAAACATTTTTTACTGGAAAAATGTGATAACCTGTTTAAAATTAGTTTTAATTTTACAATATGCAAACTTTTAAAGCTGAAATTAAGGTTTTATTTCATACCACAGCCAACCCCGTTTTCGCTTCTTGGAGAAGGGGTTGGACGGAGTACGAAGGTTAATACTCGGACCACGTAATAGAAATTCATGTCCGGAATAGTATTTGTCTCGTTTTGCATTGCGATCTTATAACATAGTTAATTAAAGGTTGAATCAATGTTTTTCTCTCTCTCTCTTCAAATGGTATGCTGTTTAATACGTCCAATTGCATGCAAACCTGGAATCTTAATTTAAAGTAATACACAGGCCGTTTAAGTAATTCAGAATCCCTGATAAAACGTCAGGTGTTTGTATTTCGTGTTCATCCATATCGTCGTTGCTGTTCAAATAGATTACAGTGTTGTTTAGTCTTGATCATCTTCGACGCTTGATTGTAACTACAAACGTCTGGACTCTTTGTGCAGAAAAACACATTGAAACCGGAAACACATGTCCATAATTATTACTTTTTATTATAGTATTTTTGACGATCCATATTTAGTTTTTCGACATAATGATGAAGTTTCCCTTTTTGTTTATTTATGAAATTATTGTTTTTCTGACGTTCTGTATATCTTGGATAGAAGGTGCGTCTGTATCAGCCAATCAGAAACGATAAGAGAATCTCAGTAAAATGGTTTTTCAAACAAAAAATTGAAGAAAGTTTCTGACGTTTGTCTTGAAAACAAGCAAGCGTCGCAGATAATCTAGACTATATGTGTTTTTGTTTTTTTCAGGAGACCACACAGTGCAATAATACATGACGTCATGTGAGCTGTCTGTTACCGGACTGAGCCATTCGGAAGTAGACTTAGACAAAATGCGGGAATTCCGACGACCCGTCTTGTGCGTCATCGATGAAAATGGTTCTGAGGTGTCGCCTACAAAATTTGCGGAAGTTAATGCTATATATTCCAATGACAACAGCTTCTCGTTCGACAACCTCAGGGTGTCGGACCATAATGCAAATGTAACTAAAACTGAACATTGTGGTAGCTTGTTGACACCAGCTGATGATTTAATGGAATTAAAAGCAACTACAGCAAGATTAAAGTTAAGCACAAGGCGTAAAAGCACCGTAGCTTGGCAAAATGAACATTTAGACTCCTCAAATATCCCGGTAAAACCAAAGTTCGATCCAAAGGTGTTGGATAATAGTGACGATGGATTTACGGAAGAAAGGAAGACGAGAATTAATGAGGCGTTGGCCTGGTTAAGAACGGAACTGGTAAGGCGTATGTACTTTGTAACTAGACTTGATCATCTTCGACGTTTGATAGTAAATACAAACGTCTTGACCCTTTGAGGAGAAACAAATTGAAAGCGGATACACATGTCCGTTATTTTTTAAAATTATTATTATAGTATTTTTGACCATCCACATTTTGTTCGTGGATATAATGAAGGTTTTCTTCCTTGTTTATTTATTAATATGTTACTTTTCTGCCGTTTCTATATTTATCTTGGGTAGAAGGTGCGTCAGTATCAGTCAATCGGAAACGATATCAGAATCTCGGTGAAATTTAGAAGAAAGGTTCTATACGCTTGTCAAAAAAGCAAACGTCGCAGATGATCTAGAATAACTTTTTAACCCAGTTTCAACATTGCATTTAGTTTAAACATATTTTATTCATTGTATTTACAAGTTAAGCATATATACAATAACAACAAATAAAGGATTGGAACGGAAGCGTAATGCTTATTAAGTTCCTTTCCTTACCATGTTTATATGTAACACTAGAATGGCAGATTTATTATACATTACTCAAGAAGAGAAAATAGAAACATGATATTTCTTATACAATGGAAAATGTTATCAAGATTTAGAAGGAAAAGTACGTTTGAAAGCTAAGAAAAACGCACACACAAAAGATAATAAAATTGATATATTGAATAATACTACTACTATATAAAAAAAAAAATGTAAGGGAAATATGGGCGGCGACAATGGGTAGGGGCGAACCATCCGTACTAGCAGCATCTAACTTATTCATTTACTGATGTGTGATAAGTTATGTCAGTTTAAAATCGTTTGCTTTTTAATATAAAATTTTGCACATTTTCGAAGATCACTTCATTTGTTTCGTAACTGAGATTGGGGTCACCACAAAGGAGAATATTAGTTGAGATAGTACATATATTTGAAAGAGAGTTGATAAGTTCTAAGCGAATAATGTGATAGGTTGGACACGTGAAGAAGAAATGCTCAGTGTTCTCGATACTACCACAGTGACACAGAGGAGAGTCAGTTATATTTTTGATAAACAAGTGATGGTTTAATGAACTACAGTTTGTTCTGAGACGTGTGTGTAGGATTTGTGCTTTCCTGTCACCTGTGTAGTAATACTTCGGGGGACGTGTTTCATGGGGAAGATATCGTTTGAAAGAGTAGACAGATTCTAAGGATCTGGCGTCCTGCGGGAGTAAATTCCATTCACGAACAACAGAAGGTAAAAATGAATCGGAGTAATTTTGTGTTCGAAAATGAATTTTTTGAAGATTATTTGCATTTCGTAAGCTGTATCGAGACTCGTCTCCTACTAGAGGAGGAACTTATGTAGTAAGATACGGTGGTGCCAAGTTATGATTCAAAAACATTGCATTTGATATATAGACCTAACGTTCCGTGAAGTGTTCACACTAAAAATTTAAATATATTATAAGCTTGTATTAGAACGTTGTAAATTTTTCATGTTTTTTAAGTACCTCAGGTAAATTTGTAACATCCACTTTAAATTGTTTGGTGTTCAGATGCTATCCGTTTGCAAAAAGTTGAAATTTATAATTTTCGTCTACTACTGTTGCTGTTACTGCTTCTACCAGTAGAGTTTTGTCTGCTTCTTTTTTGCCTGCTACTGTTGCTGTTACTGCTACTACCAGTAAGACGTCAACTGCATATCTCCTTCTGCTGCTGTTGCTGTTACTACTAGACACTAGAGCTACTCCTGCGATACTGCTGCTGCTGTTACTACTAGACAGTAGAGTTACTCCTGCGATACTGCTGCTGCTGTTACTACTAGACAGTAGAGTTACTCCTGCGATGCGATACTGCTATTGCTGTTACTACTAGACAGTAGAGTTACTCCTGCGATACTGCTGCTGCTGTTACTACTAGACAGTAGAGTTACTCCTGCGATACTGCTGCTGCTGTTACTACTAGACAGTAGAGCTACTCCTGCGATACTGCTGCTGCTGTTACTACTAGACAGTAGAGCTACTCATGCGATACTGCTATTGCTGTTACTACTAGACAGTAGAGTTACTCCTGCGATACTGCTGCTGCTGTTACTACTAGACAGTAGAGCTACTCCTGCGATACTGCTGCTGCTGTTACTACTAGACAGTATAGTGACTCCTGCGATACTGCTGCTGCTGTTACTTCTAGACACTAGAGCTACTCCTGCGATACTGCTGCTGCTGTTACTACTAGACAGTAGAGCTACTCCTGCGATACTGCTATTGCTGTTACTACTAGACAGTAGAGTTACTCCTGCGATACTGCTGCTGCTGTTACTACTAGACAGTAGAGCTACTCCTGCGATACTGCTGCTGCTGTTACTACTAGACAGTAGAGTTACTCCTGCGATACTGCTGCTGCTGTTACTACTAGACAGTAGAGCTACTCCTGCGATACTGCTGCTGCTGTTACTACTAGACAGTAGAGTTACTCCTGCGATACTGCTGTTGCTGTTACTACTAGACAGTAAAATTACTCCTGCGATACTGCTGCTGCTGCTGTTACTACTAGACAGTAGAGTTACTCCTGCGATACTGCTGCTGCTGTTACTACTAGACATTAGAGTTACTCCTGCGATACTGCTGCTGCTGTTACTACTAGACAGTAGAGTTACTCCTTCGATACTGCTGCTGCTGTTACTACTAGACAGTAGATCTTCTCCTGCGATACTGCTATTGCTGTTACTACTAGACAGTAGAGTAACTCCTGCGATACTGCTGCTGCTGTTACTACTAGACAGTAGAGCTACTCCTGCGATACTGCTGCTGCTGCTACTACTAGACACTAGAGCTACTCCTGCGATACTGCTGCTGCTGTTACTACTAGACAGTTGAGCTACTCCTGCGATACTGCTGCTGCTGTTACTACTAGACAGTAAAGTTACTCCTGCGAGACTGCTGCTGCTGCTGTAACTACTAGACAGTATAGTTACTCCTGCGATACTGCTGCTGCTGTTACTACTAGACAGTAGAGCTACTCCTGCGATACTGCTGCTGCTGCTGTTACTACTAGACAGTAGAGTTAATCCTGCGATACTGCTGTTGCTGTTACTACTAACCAGTAGAGTTAATCCTGCGATACTGCTGTTGCTGTTACTACTAGACAGTAGAGCTCCTCCTGCGATACTGCTGCTGCTGTTACTACTAGACAGTATAGTTACTCCTGCGATACTGCTGCTGCTGTTACTACTAGACAGTAGAGTTACTCCTGCGATACTGCTGCTGCTGTTACTACTAGACAGTAGAGTTACTCCTGCGATACTGCTGCTGCTGTTACTACTAGACAGTAGAGTTACTCCTGCGATACTGCTGCTGCTGTTACTACTAGACAGTAGAGCTACTCCTGCGATACGGCTGCTGCTGTTACTTCTAGACAGTAAAGTTACTCTTGCGATACTGCTGTTGCTGTTACTACTAGACAGTAGAGTTACTCCTGCGATACTGCTGCTGCTGTTACTACTAGACAGTAGAGTTACTCCTGCGATACTACTGTTGCTGTTACTACTAGACAGTAGAGCTACTCCTGCGATACTGCTGCTGCTGTTACTACTAGACAGTTGAGTTACTCCTGCGATACTGCTGCTGCTGCTGTTACTACTAGACAGTAGAGTTACTCCTGCGATACTGCTGCTGCTGTTACTACTAGACAGTAGAGTTACTCCTGCGATACTGCTGCTGCTGCTGTTACTACTAGACAGTAGAGTTACTCCTGCGATACTGCTGCTGCTGTTACTACTAGACAGTAGAGTTACTCCTGCGATACTGCTGCTGCTGTTACTACTAGACAGTAGAGTTACTCCTGCGATACTGCTGCTGCTGCTGTTACTACTAGACAGTAGAGTTACTCCTGCGATACTGCTGCTGCTGCTGTTACTACTAGACAGTAGAGCTACTCCTGCGATACTGCTGCTGCTGTTGTTACTACTAGACAGTAGAGCTACTCCTGCGATACTGCTGCTGCTGTTACTACTAGACACTAGAGCTACTCCTGCGATACTGCTGCTGCTGTTGTTACTACTAGACAGTAGAGCTACTCCTGCGATACTGCTGCTGTTGTTACTACTAGACAGTAGAGCTACTCCTGCGATACTGCTGCTGCTGTTACTACTAGACAGTAGAGTTACTCCTGCGACACTGCTGTTGCTGTTACTACTAGACAGTAGAGCTACTCCTGCGATACTGCTGCTGCTGTTACTACTAGACAGTAGAGTTACTCCTGCGATACTGCTGCTGCTGTTACTACTAGACAGTAGAGTTACTCCTGCGATACTGCTGCTGCTGTTACTACTAGACAGTAGAGCTACTCCTGCGATACTGCTGCTGCTGCTGTTACTACTAGACAGTAGAGTTACTCCTGCGATACTGCTGCTGCTGTTACTACTAGACAGTAAAGTTACTCCTGCGATACTGGCAACACAACTGTTTCTGCTGTTTCCTTTTCTTATATTTCAAAAATTGCTTCTGTTCTGCAGCAGCTGCTTTTACTGCTACTCCTTCAAACTCCAGTTTTGCTTTTTATATATCATTTACGTCTGATGTGTATGTTTCTTTTTTATCCGACAGATTGCGATGCGCAGTCAAGATGAACGATTGGCACGAACTTTGTTATCCATCCGCCATGACATCCATAAATTGAAACTTCAGAGAAGTTGCAAGGAACATCAAGACATGTTGGACGATATCACCATGGATATGGAGGAGACCAGCCAACTGAACGAAATATGTGATATGCCAATGATGGACTCAGTAGGAGATACGCCGTTAAAACATTTAGGTGTGACCCGTATGCATCTCAGTGCACGACGATTTTCGACATGTTGATTTTAATTTTACGACACTTGTGAAAGCGCTTTACGGCACCAGCTGTATATATTACGATAGTGTGTAAGTTATACATTCAATATAACCTGACAATCTCAATAAATGTTTTCAGATGCATAAGAGTCGTGTCTGAGGTATTTTAAACAGAATATAACGTTACATGTGATATCCCATGGAGACGATGTCTGGATAGTGAAAGTGAAATTACCAAAACAACCACACATCTTTTCTGTTCTAGTCTAATTCACATTTGACGGCTAAAACTGTTGCATTCAATTTATCTTACCAAAACACATTGTATATAGTCGGAAAATAATTTGCCTTTAACTATAAATCTGACATTATTTCTATTTAGAAAGCGCCCATACTATATCTACATTGCTACTAAGTTTCATTGAAATGATTCAATTATTGAACATGCTTACCTTGAACTGTTGAACAATTCAGTACATATACTGAACAAAATAAGTTTAGCGCGACCTTTTAGGTACATAGATTAAACATATGTACATCGGTATAAGTGTTTGAAGCTTTTAGAAATGCTATATAGGATGTGATTAAAAAAAGTGTTATTTTATTATTTTCTAAGGGAAGTATCAAAATTACAACTTCTTTCGTTATACAAACGTATTGCTTTGAACAAATTTAATGTTGACTTTGACCAAAATTGCCCATTCTGTCATTGTTTAAAAACTGCTAAAATGTGTTCACAAAAGTTGTTATTCTCAAGCAAATATGTTTCAAATTTCGTAATTTTAAAATTACCTCATTTTTCATTGACATGAACGATTTTCGATAACCTATAAAAGTATGTTCCCAGTATATTTGCTTCATTTTTGTCACCGACTTTGTTTACAAATGGCTTTGTAGCATTATTAATTGTCATGTCTATGCAACTTTATCAGTGATTCCGAACATACACGGCTTAGTATCTCGCCTATGGAATTGACATGCATTTTATGTATATATTAATTTTTTTTTGTTCAGTATAATATATATAAAGAAGATGTCGTAGAGCGAATTGCAACACAACAACTTGTGACGCATGGTAAACAATAGAATTTTTAAATAACGATGAATTACGTTGAGATATAATAACATGGACTAAAAAAAAGAAAGAACGGTAAATATAATTTGATAAGGCTAAAATATAACTATATTGAGATTGGGAACAGTTTAACTGCAGATAATAAGGCGAAATATCCTTGACTCTGGAAGAAAACAAATTTCCAAAACAACATATGGAATTGTTAAAACGTGTATACAAGATACATTTATATAGTTGCTACACAATATGGGATTTCTAGAAAACAGCATGCTCGTATACAGTTATTGGAAAGTATCAACATGTGTAATATCTGCGACTGAACTAAAAATAATAGTGGTAATGAAACAAACAGTCACACCTGCTTAAGGAACAACATTTCGTTAATTAAGAGATCAACTGCTTTCTAGGACCACCGTTTTAGTTCCCAATTGTATTGTTTTCATAAAATGAATTAAAGGGAATATATACGTAGCGACACAGCCAAGCAGTTTTTGTTATTGAAATTTCAGAAAAACTTCCATTTGAATGTTGTTCTAAAACAGATATGGAGCCGCCATTTTGAGAACTATGAAGTCATAGTTCCAAATGACCATATATGGAATATTGATAAATATCATTTAAAGTAAAGAAAATGAATGCAACATCCTTTACTGGTAATATAAAGCCGTATATAAATAAATTAAATATTCCAGATATGCTCATTTAGAACTATGATGTCATAGCTCTCAAAATGGCGGCTTCCTTGTCCGTTTCAACAGAACATTCAAATGATCATATCTTCTTTGTTTATCATCCGATTTTGATAATTCTTTCACCCTTTTCCCAGTTTTTAAGAATTTCAATAATACAGATGTTTGCCTGTGTCGCTGCTTTCCCTTGGAAGAATTTTACTATATTGCTCTTCTATTTACGGGCCTGGCTGTATAACATGTAGAACATTTATTAACGATGTATCAAATATAAGCAAATATATTAGTCTTGTGATTAATATAAAGTCAGTAATTTATTTTAGTCTCATTAATTTGAATACGCAGATGCATTTTTTCTATGCATGCATGTATAACTTTAGCGTAAAGTAAATATAATGTAAACTATAATCAAATACGTTTTGTCTTATACGTCCAAGTAGACTCAGAAAACAACAACAACAACGCTGTGCTTTCCTGATGATGTATCTATATCCATGTCATATGGTTAGATGTTGCAATCTTTCGGTATAATATAGAACCTTCCTCCGCCGCAAAAGGTAATTATACTCCTCCAGTACTTTACTCCTTTAGTACTTTTTGAATATCCCTCACAGAATGTGCACTGCCAAGCGCTTTCATTCATTTCCTGACTTTGTGAGGGCTGATCTCACCATGTACTGAGATCAACCGAATTACATTCTTGCAGCGGAGGGAAAAGCTCACTTTGTAGATGTATGTGTGCTTTATAGTTTCAAACAAAAACCCGTTAAATATTAAGAAAAACATAATTGAATCGAAGGTGTTGTTGATAATTTTGTGCCGTGAACCCGATTTACCTTCACAATTCCGGGGGGATTCTTCACCATTCCAGGGCGTCCGTGGCCTAGTGGTTAGAGTCTCTGACTTGAAATCAAGTGCCCCTCTCCGCTTGTGGTTCGAGGGGCCATGACAAGTGGAGAGGGGCCATGAATCTTTATGAGGAAGTTGCTGAACGTCGGTGCTTCTAACCAGGTGCCCGCCTAAACACGAAAATTGCTCGGAGGGGCACCTGAGCCCTTCCTCCAACCAATGAAAGCTGAAAAGTCGCCATATGACCTTAGCTGTTGGCGCGAATATTCAATCCAATTCAGTTTAATTTGTCACCATTCCCGATATGACATAAACGCTCATAAACTGTTAAAGGGTTGTTATACACAATACGTATAAATAAAAAATATACATAAAAGAGAGCAATTGTATGTAAACCGTAAGAGGATGTTTTTAGGAGGTTCTTTCTGAAGTGTAACACTGTGGAATCCTACCCTCGGGTAAAAGATGTTCAGAAATAACTCCACAAAGGCCAATTATTTTCATACATCTGACTGTAGTTTTAAGCATGTATTCACCTCAGGTTGCATATCTAATCTAATCTTTTTCTTTTGTGTTTCATGAGCTAAAAGTAATAAACACTATCAGTATTGATTATGTATTTGCTATTTCAGTTTACGAAGCACAATATTCCCAATACAATTAAGAACAGTGTTACGTCGTTAGTAACATTTTGCTCTCTAGAGAATTTTAACCAGCAGTTTCGACTTTAACACAGCCAGTTCTAAGGAATACATGGAGCGCCGATGATAAACAAGTTGGTGTCTTTTACCGCACAATCAACACGCCTGTCAATCAATATATGTGTTAAAGACACCAACCCGCCAAATGGGGCAATCGGCTAAATGACATCGCAAAACTTTGACCATAACTTTGATTTCGAATTCGGTTTGGCGGGAATCTCAGGAGCTTATATGCTAGAATGACGTAATCATTATGGTGACCTCCGATATGCATTTGAGTTATGCTTCGAAGAAGCGAACGAGATGTTGCGAATGGCGTTATGCTGGTCTGAAACGCCGTTAGTAAATGGCATTTACCATAAAACGTTAACATTGTTTTGGAATTGAACAAACGATCGGTAGTAAATTGCACAAAATCCAAAAGCGCGTTATCGCTTTAAGATAAATTTGCCATTTACTAGCTGCGTTTAAAATCGCATGAAGATGCTAGTCAATTCTTATATTTACCAAACGTGACGTACCTTGGGAGAATAATAATGATAAAAATTGCAAACGAGAGAGACAAACACAGTCAGTGTTTTGTCGTATAGTGGAATAGCCCATTTAGATACATCGACGCGTGCGCAATAGCTCCTCCTTTCCTTTGAGAGACATTGGATGCGCGCGTTGTAACTCCACCTCTCTATTGAAACACATTATGCGTGCGAAGTAGCTAAAACTGTAACATAAAATGAAGTTTATTCGACATTAAACGCTATTTTGATTCAACAGAAAGCATCCGAAATGAAAGTTAATATCCTCATTTGTATAGTACAGATGCACAATACAAAGACTTTCAGAGTAACTGGCATGCGCTTAGTTTCTAGCTCTGAGTATCATAGCTCTTATGGTTTTTAGCTCTACTGGCCAAGGGCCAGCAGAGCTTATGGGATGGTGTGTTGTCCGTCTTCCGTCGTCCGTCGTCCGTCCGTCCGTCGTCCGTTAACTTTTCTTCAAACGACTTCTCCTCAGAAACCGCTTGGCTAATTTTGACCAAACTTCACATGGATAATCCTTAGTTGAATGCTTTTTAGATTTGTTAAAATTAGGTCAGCACTACATCCAAGATGGCTGCCATTACCATATATGGTCGAAACCTTAAAAAATCTTCTTCTCCAGAACCGCTGGACAGATTTCAACAGTTTTTCTTTTAAAACGATCGCCAACGCCTAGACTATCAAGATTGTTCAAATAAAGTCCCCGGGGTCAAAAATGGCCGTGCCCCGGGGGTCCAAAATTTGTATATTGAGGTTTTGCATGTTTTTCATATAGACATGTAGGAAACAACTTTAAAAAATCTTCTTCTCTGAAACCACAAGGCACAGAGCTCTCATGTATTACATGTAGCATCAGCTTATGGTCCTCTACTAAGTTTATTCAAATGGTGACCCTGGGGTCAAATTTGTCCCCGCCCCGGGGGTCACAGTTTTACATAGACTTATATAGGATTTTTTATTAAAAAATCTTCTTCTCAGAAACTACAACAGCCAGAGGTTTGATATTTTGCATTTACTATAAGCTTATGGTCCTTTACCAAGTTTGTTCAAATGGTGACCTTAGGGTCACATTTGGCCCCGCCCCAAGGGTCACATGTTTTACATAGACATGTATAGGGAATTCTTCAAACGACTTCTCGTCAGAAACCGCTTGGCTAATTTTGATCAAACTTCAAATGGATGATCCTTAGATGAATGCTTTTTAGATTTGTTAAAATTAGGTCAGCGCTACATCCAAGATGGCTGCCATTACCATATATGGTCGAAACCTTAAAAAATCTTCTTCTCCAGAACCGCTTGACAGATTTCAACAGTTTTCCTTTTAAAATGATCGTCAACGCCTAGACTATCAAGTTTGTTCAAATAAAGTCCCCGGGGTCAAAAATGGCCGTGCCTCGGGGGTCCAAAGTTTGTATATTGAGGTTTTGCATGTTTTTCATATAGACATATAGGAAAAAAGTTTAAAAAATCTTCTACTCTGAAACCACAAGGCACAGAGCTCTCATGTATTACATGTAGCATCAGCTTATGGTCCTCTACTAAGTTTATTCAAATGGTGACCCTGGGGTCAAATTTGTCCCCGCCCCGGGGGTCACAGTTTTACATAGACTTATATAGGATTTCTTTTTAAAAAATCTTCTTCTCAGAAACTACAACAGCCAGAGGTTTGATATTTTGCATTTACTATAAGCTTATGGTCCTTTACCAAGTTTGTTCAAATGGTGACCTTAGGGTCACATTTGGCCCCGCCCCAAGGGTCACATGTTTTACATAGACATGTATAGGGAATTCTTCAAATGACTTCTCGTCAGAAACCGCTTGGCTAATTTTGATCAAACTTCAAATGGATGATCCTTAGATGAATGCTTTTTAGATTTGTTAAAATTAGGTCAGCGCTACATCCAAGATGGCTGCCATTACCATATATGGTCGAAACCTTAAACAATCTTCTTCTCCAGAACGGCTTGACAGATTTCAACAGTTTTTCTTTTAAAATGATCGTCAACGCCTAGACTATCAAGTTTGTTCAAATAAAGTCCCCGGGGTCAAAAATGGCCGTGCCTCGGGGGTCCAAAGTTTGTATATTGAGGTTTTGCATGTTTTTCATATAGACATATAGGAAAAAAGTTTAAAAAATCTTCTTCTCTGAAACCACAAGGCACAGAGCTCTCATGTACTACATGTAGCATCAGCTTATGGTCCTCTACTAAGTTTGTTTGAATGGTGACCCTGGGGTCAAATTTGTCCCCGCTCCGAGGGTCACAGTTTTACATAGACTTATATAGGATTTTTTTTTTAAAAATCTTCTTCTCGGAAACTACAAGAGCCAGAGGTTTGATATTTTACAACTATTATAAGCTTATGGTCCTTTACCAAGTTTGTTCAAATGGTGACCCTGGGGTCACATTTGGTCATGCCCCAAGGGTCACATGTTTTACATAGACATGTATAGGGAAAAACTTAAAAAATCTTCTTCTCTGAAACTGCAAGAGCCAGAGGTTTAATATTTTGCTGTTGCTATAAGCTGATGGTCCTTTACCAATTTTGTTCAAATGCTGACCCTGGGGTCACATCTGGCCCCGCCCAGGGGGTCACAGTTTTACTTCAATGCTTGTTTAAAAAAAATTAATTTCTTTATTTTTTATTTTTTTATTTTATTTTTTTTTTGATTATTATTTTTATATATATATATATATATTTTTTTTTTTTTTTTTTTTTTTTTATTATCTCTACTGGCCAACTTGGAAAACCAGCCAGATCGGACCAGTAATGACAGAGTTACTGCTCTTGATATAGTTAAAAATGCTATATTTTGCCTCTTTAAGACGATAGTCACTCGCTTCATTGATGTCATAAGAGCCATATTAGCCAGTAGAGCGTCCACAGGCCCTCTTGGGCCTCTTGTTACATTCTGCACCTACCATAAGAGCTATGACATGGCCTATAGGGAACATCGGTTAGAATGCGATACGACTCCAGTTCGCACTTTCTGGCGAGCTTTATGAAGACATAACCAATTTTTACATAAACAGCCGCTGTCCATGCATACAACTCATCAAAGATAAGGATATCTCGCTGATCTAGGCGAAGTTTTGTAATCACTACCTAGTTCGCGTCATTTGTTTAGTCATTGGCATGAACAGAATACAAGACCTCGGTCTGGGGTGTCTCGCCCACCGCGGCAAACCGCATATGAAATATTTTATTAAATTTATGCTTAAATGATGCCCACCAGACAACACTTCATATGACCAAATATCTAACAAATAAAATCGAGGTAATCATAAGAAGTTAAGTTACTGAGGTTAAGTGGTTTAACCAGGGTGTAGTTTTGGAAAAATAACGCAAAAAAGTGACATTGACCTTGGTATTTTTTACCGTTCAGTGATGTCCACCAATGCCAGCAATACATTATGACCAAGTATCAAAAACATAAAGTGAGGCAATCACATAAAGTTAACTAAAGGTTAAGTTATCTAACCAAGGTTAAGTTTGGGGTAAAATAACGAAAAATTTGACCTTGACTTCGGTATTTTTTGTCGTTCAGTGATGTCCACCGATACAAACAATACATAGACCAAGTATCAAACAAAGAAATTAAAGTTATCAGAGAAAGTTAACTGAGGTTAACTTACCTACCCAACCGATGTTTAGGGTAAATAATGCAAAACATGACCTTGACCTTGGTATTTTTTTGTCGTTCAGCGATGTCCACCAGTGCCAACAATACATATGACCAAGTGAGGCAATCACATAAAGTTAACTGAAGTGAAGTTACCTAACCAAGGTTAAGTTACCGTTTTGGGAAACTAACGCAAAAAATATGTCCTTGACCTTGGTAATGTTGGTATTACGTGATGTCTCTTGACCCAACAAAGCATCTAACAAAGTTTCAGAAAAAATCGAGCAGCGGTTGTTGAGCTATAGTTGATTTTAAATGCGGCCGCCCACTTATGGCACTATCGTGGGCGAGACAATAAAACCATGAGCTATGCTCACATCTACACATATTGTAATGTTTTAATTAACATGTTTTAATTACCTACATTGATTTGCTTTTAAAGATACACACATTCAATGAAACAAAACATAGCCAGATAACTGTATAATTATACAGAAATATGTTAGAGAACATAACTATGGTCGCATTTGGTTCATAATGTGCGAACTACCGACTGATTCATACATTTTCATTTCACCAGGCATTCAAATAACCAACCTCAAGGGTTATAATTTTTCTATATAATCATAGTTCAATTCCGCTTGGTTTCGCCTAAGTAAAAAGACGGAATTATACCGAGCCGCCACAGAGAGAGATAGATAGATATAGGCGGGGACACAAGCCTGAAAAAATCGAAAACGTTTACCCGGAAAGATATACTCCTGATTTTTTAAATATTAACAGATGGGGGTCTTGTTCATATGAAACCACTGTATGGACTTCTGGCATACTTCGCATTTCGTAACAGCATCGCGATTTCTACGGTAACCCGTTCGTACCAAGCCAATATATAAAAACCGCTGGACAAACATTCAAAGGAAAATAAAGAAATTTGCACAGTTCCAGTATTTGAAACCTATATGTGTATATGAAATATCAAACTACAGAATCAAGACCTGATTATGTTACACTTTACTAATTTTAACAAGAGTTATAGACCTTTTATGAATTTTGTTTTGTCCTGTGCCAGGGATAATGCGAATTTCTTGTGTTCACAATAACTGCAGTAAACGGTTTCCGATTTACACTAAATGTTGTATGGTGTAAGGCCTTATACCTACAAGGCCTTCGACAAGTTCAATACTGAGTAAAACTGACACTTGCTTTAAAGAGTTATTACCCTTGGTTATTGAAAGAATAGGCACATTTTAGCTTGAGTACACACATTAGTTTAGTAAACGGATTCCGATCTTCACATTATTTAGTGTGAGACTTTATATGAATTTGAACTTTGACAAGATGACAATGAGCAGAATTGACACCTGCCTTACTGAGTTATTGCCCTTGATTATTGCAAAAATGCAAATTTCAGCTTTCGTACACAATACATTAAATAAATTGGTTTCGATTTTCACACAGTTTGGCGTGTAACTTTATATCAAACGGATTTCAGACGAGTTAGACGAGTATCAAGTTATTGCTGTAAATTGTCGAAAAATTCGATCGTCTGATTGTTTCCTACTTTCCTTTGAAATATCATCAATTACTGTGTAATATTTTAATTGAACAAAGAGGATATCGTCCTCTGACTAAGGAGCGTGATTGTTTTCACGATGATTGTAATAAATAGCATTTGATTTTCCATGCTTTTTGGGGTAATATTATTAAGGTCTCGTTTTTGTTTGACAATGAGAACAATTGAGGAGTGGTTTACAAAGTTATCGCCCTTGATGTTTGCAAATATTTAAATGTCAGACTGAGTACACGGCAACTTCAGTAAACGAGTTCTGATTCTCACTAATATTTAGTTGAAGGCTTTGGACAATTACACCATGTGGACTTGTCACGTAGTTGTTTTCGAAGCATTTATATTCCTATAAGATAATATTTTTTACACATATGGAACTAGTTAAGTATGACACTACTGTTTATGTCAAATTGTTGGAATCCCAAATGAGAACGAAATTTGCAACTCTTGTTGTAGATTTGTTTAATTTTTAGTCTTTTACCAGATACGCTTAGGCAGATGTAATCGAAGCCTTTTATTATACCTCTTTGTATATGGATGATATTTTGGACAATTACAACCCTTTCGTTTCTTTACTACATATACTTTTTTTCCAAAGAACTTCACCTCAAAAAAGCTAATATTTCTCATAGTTGCTATATCTTCTTTACTCGATTTACATCTCGCGATTGAAACTGAGAAATAATAAACCAACTCTATGACAAGAGAGATCATTTCAATTTTGACACTGTTAAGGGCACGACTAGACAATATTAAAGACAACCATCGAACGTTACCGTCCTTTTAGGATTTAGGTAGACATAGGTCCACAATCTTTCCGCCGATCTTACAATCAAGTGGAAAGCAAAGCGATGAACTGTAAATAGGTCAACCACTAAACATGCAGTGCGTTGCAAAATAATAAGGTGATAACCTCCTTTGATAAGCTTTTAACAGTGATCATTACCCAATCTTTAACAGGATCACCATGTGACTCTGTCAACGTCTTAGAAAATAGTCTGCGATTGCGTCACAATGTGTCACATGACCATAGCTAAAATATCAAAATGTTTATCAGAAATCATCTTCGCGACCTGACACCACTAATGCCATGGGGTGATGCTGAGTGGTAAACAATCGAAGGGAACTCCGCTTACCTTGGACATTTTTGATGAATTTAGGTTAGTATTTTAATTTTAGGTAGGCCGTTTAGAGCTATGAAATTTTAGAAAGTGATGGTAAAAACAAACGCTATAATGCAACCCTATGGAAAACGCAATGGTAGAGTCCATTTGATTGTTTTAATGGCGGTGTGATATGCCAAAGAATACATTTTATTCTACCGCAGTATAATGCTGAGCAAACAGTAGTGTTTATTCACTAAAATAAATATTGAATAAGAGCAATAAGCTTATATTTGAAAAGGTTTGCGTGACGTTTACTGCATTATTTTTCAAGAAAGTAATAACGACCAAAATATATTAATCCAAAAGTTAGCATAAGCTTTAGCATAATATTGTGTTACGTGATCTACAGCGGCAGTAAGACAGGACGTTATACCTTTGGAGATGTCTGTAGTGGTGCAGACACTAGAAATAGGAAGAAAGTGTGCTTTATTACGCTGTTTTAGTAAATAAGGAATCCCGTACATAGTTGGAAATTTGTTTTGCTTTTCATCTACTCCAGCTTTAATAGTGCTTCATTGAGTTTTGTATCCGGACAAACCTTTGCAAAGGTTTATTATCATAACCCTGATTTACTTTAAGTATTGTCAGAACACTTCTGCTACAAGGTCTGTCACAACGTGAATACTGTGGTGATTATATGTAAATACTTTTTAAGATTATTGGTCATTATCACATTCCTACAATCTGTGTTAAACTTGTTAACAAACATAACAAAATAGGATATGACCCTATCATTATGCAATGTACTGCATGTTTAGATGTTGACCCATTTACAGTTCGCCACAATGCTTAACAATTAATGTTGCGATGAACCGACAGATTTGGAACCCTATGATGACTTCTACTCACAGGCATTTATTACGATATATAATATAGAAGGCTACAGAGAATATAGTTATAGTATATGTATATAGTAAAGGGCCTTCGTCTGCTCTCTATCTCTATCCTTCTATACTATATCTCGTAATGAATGCATGTGCTTCTTCCTAAATAGGCCTAATTTTTTATTTAATATTGTCTTATCGACATCATTATTTTTTTGTCCTGGCTTCTGACAAGTATTTGCTTTGTGGCTTTCTGGGAAATTCTATTCATATATACATGATCATTTTGTGTTATACTTATATTGCCTACTAATTGCTATTCATACTTCCTAGTTTGTCAGGGGTTATAGCCTGGCTGATCGAATTTTATTGGAATGAAAATAGGGTAAGAGTGGGGTATGGTGCACTCTAGAACCTGGTTTAACCACAGCAGCCTTTATGTCACTGACCATTCCAAGGAGGTTCCCATATTGTCACTGACTATTCCAAGGAGGTACCCATATTTCAACCGTTTGAGTTTGCCATTTCGCATTCTTTGCTCTTTTCTATCCTTGTGATTGGTGTTTGTTTCAAATACGTGTGTTTGGTTGATTGACTGTGTTCTGTGAATGTTATATTTCCTTCTCGACTTTTATACCATAATTTGTTTCTGACACGAAATAGGATATGGATCACATTTAGTGATACTTATAGTTTTAAACTGTAAACATAATTCTATTACACTATTTAATACTTTGCGTCCCATGGATCAAGGCGATACAAACCGTAGGAAAATATTCAAGTTTGAGAAACGTTGACAAACTTCTTAACCAGATGTTGCCTGTTCAATCAATCAGAACCTAGAATTGAAACTCAAGGTCACAAAAACACCAATGTTGGTTGGACCGTTAATGATCATTTGTAACAAAAGTGCAAATTTTAAATAAATCATTTAGATAATATTCAAGATGTGTTGGAGGAACTCTGTCAGACGTCATACCCAAACAATGACGTCGCTCAATCGCCTTCCAACGAAACTAGTCAATAAAAAACCCGTTATTTTTCTGATAAATACAATCAAACGTCTGTGACAAAATAGTGAACCAATTTGGAAGTTCACAATTTGATAAGACAGTAATTGCAGTAACTACTATTCTATTTTCAAGGTAAATTAAAGGTCCATAACTGTATTAAGAAATCTAAAAGCTACCATCGAACGGATTCTAAATATCTGCCAGTATGTTAATGTTATTTAGACTTCACACTAAACGATATGGTTTAAACCCTACACAATTAAAGATAGTTGTTGCAATAACCATATGTTCTAAGTAAATTAAGGGCCACATCTCTATTTCAAAATGGTAAAACAATTTGATGTATCATAAATATTATTAACATATACTAGTATCCCATTTGTATATAAAATGTGCACCCAAAATTTTGTTTAATTTTCAACTAAACTTGATTTATTAACATAAACTCAAAACAAAAATGTATTTTCGTAGATAATCAGGGGCCATAACTCTATTTAGAAAAGGCAAAGGTACACATTGATCGTAAGGAAGTGATGTCTGTTTGATATATGGCTTCACAGCAATTTTAGTTAAAATCCAAAATAAGATAAAGAAGTTATCAAAACCTTGCACCTAAGCTTTACCCAAAATGTGCATTTTTGTTAAGTAACTCAGGGGTCATAACTCTATTCTGAAAAGGAGAAAATCGGCCTTGCTCGTCAGAAAGTGGCATCTTAATAATATAACACTTCACAGTAAAGTTGGTTTTAACCGAAAACAATTTACAGAAGTTATTAACAACGTGCATGAAAGCTTTAGCCAAAAGGTGGATGTACGTCCCTACCTCCACCCATCTGCCCGCCATCTTCAATCCTTAAACCGCTTTTGATTTAAAAATAAATAATTGAAAATTGCATTCGGCATAAACAGAATATAATTAGGCGTGCTTATGTCTTATTTATGTACAAAACAAAATCATATCGCTAAAATATAAACTTGTACACATTTTTTCTTTGAATATCAATATTTTCTTATCACTTATGGGCTTCCGTAGAAAATGCGTTGGTGTTACGAAATGCAAAGAATAGCATTAATCCATACAGTGGTTTCGTATAGCGTACAGTTTCTGCTATTGATATGCAAGAAATCTCGAGTATATCTTTCTGGGTAAACCAAAAGTGTTTTTTTGCGATACAAGAAGTTGGGTCCCAGCTTAATAGATAGATATTCTTTATTACCTCAAAGTGTGGAGAGACATACATATAATATATACAAATGTGGCATGAAATGTGAAAATATGGTTAAACAAATGCATGTGAAAGACAAAATTATTATGAACATGAACAAACAATATACATATATGGATCAGTATTACGGTTTTAAATCAAACTATAATACAAATGTATTAGACATGAGAACTGCCACAAGAATATACAAGAGTATATACGGAGAACTATAGTGGTCACAATTCTTAGAAACTTTATATTAAGCAATTTTCTATATTACAATAATAGAACTTACTCCGAAGAAAGACTACCTCAACCATTATTTCCGATAATTTACGGAAATTAGCGAGTTTATACGATTGATGAAGGTCCTCTCGGTTCACGTCTCAATATGAAGCAGGAGGCTTATAGTGAAATGAGGCGCCGTTGCTCTTACTTCTTATTAAGTTTGTAATCCGTATTTGACTCCCGTTAGGTGATACTCCGTATTTCAAGGGTGTGCGTTATGTGTGGATGTAGTGGATGTTCGGGTGGGGATATATATATATAAAGGGTAAAAAGAGAAATGGTCCAGAGATGATAATTTATGTTAAACAATGGAATAGGCTTCGTAATTTTGTAATTCATATACCAATGAAAAAACACATTTGTGCTACTTTTAAAACCGAAAACGTTATTAAACTCGATAATAAATTGACAGAGAAATATGTCGTAAATGGCCTAGGGGTTTCAGAACTCTTAATAAAAGAGCTGTTTGGCTGTGCCGCTACATTCCCTTTAATGGTGAAGATTTCTCTTCATAGTCTCTATCCTATACTTAGATAGTCAGGTTTATGACTTCAGTTATAACTTGAGGTACATTTAGTTTCTTACCGTGTATACACTACTCAACTTTTATAATCGGTCACCCAGTTTTTAAATTTTTTTAATACGAATACTAAAAGCTGGAAATCACCGAAACACATACTAAAATTTTATTGAGTTTATCAACAAGGTTTTAGTCCAATCAAGGCAGATTAAGTTTTATAAATCGCTAGCGATATTTGTTAAACGACGCCAGTTAAAATTTCAAATCAAAATATGAATTATTAAAATATATATAATTCTATGAAAAGTGACCGATTATAAAAGTTGAGTAGGTATATATAGTATATAATAGGCGTAATGTAATAACGTAAGTCTTTAGTTTTTGTGCAGATATAATGGGAGTTGAATTTGAGATAGACCCATTCTCTGAATAAATATCATGCTGGTTTACGGATATAAATATATTGCCTGTGCCTTCATCACATTTTCGAGGGTCTCCCAAGGGTTTTGGGGGAACAAGGGAACATGACCATTTATTTTTGGGGAACACGGGGACAGTATCTGTTATTGGTAATATTTTGGGGAACAAGGGAACATGGAACAAATATTTTTGGGGAGCAAAGCAAAATATTTTTGGGGAACAAGGGAACATTGGGTAATATTTTCAGGCAACAAGGAAACATGGACCTCTGGGAGGGTCTCATTTTCAAATTGTCTTTGAATAAAGGGAGACAACAACGTAACATTATGTTTACATGGTTTGGAAGAGTTATTTCGATTTGGATACTTCACATACGTTCGGTGTTCCGTTAGGGCCATCGTACCATCGCGCATAGATGGGAAGTTAAAAAAAACTCATAAAACAAAAATAACACTGTCCGGTACGTGTTTCGGCGTAAAGCTGCTTTTATGGTACGGTGCATCATTTTCAAGATGGCGAACACTGTTTACCCCGGAAGGTAGGTGCCCTATGTAGTTTCAATGCAATAATAACCACAACCCTTCGTTTTAAGTTGACAATCAATACCAGATTAAAAACTGAATGTACATTTTTCTTAAAATATTCAATATAAAAAAATAAAAAAATAAGCAAAGATATGATATAAAATAAAATGTAAAAATAATTGAAAAAAGATGTCCCAAATAGTATATCTTATCTTCATGTCTCTGCATTCCTTACATATTTTTTCGAATACGTCAAGATGGATTAGACATTGTCGCCGAATGTAGTACACAGCTGTTATGTGTATTCAAGGACACTGGGCACATTTTAGTACAAAGAAAGAATTTCAGAAATGCGTCGATCACCTTACTAGATCTATATATAAATTCACTGATAACTCAGAAGAGATAAGACCTCGGCTATTGAGGTGTACAAACTGCACTCATTCGGCACCTCTTAAATGTGTTCTACTTTCACTTTCAAAACTTTCAAGTTTTGATAAATAAAATCATCATACAACCATGCAAATGGTTCTTAGCTCTTTGTGAGAGCTAAGAACCATTTGCATGGTTGTATGATGATTTCTTAGCTCTTTGTGAGAGCTAAGAACCATTTGCATGGTTGTATGATGATTTTATTTATCAAAACTTGAAAGTTTTGAAAGTGAAAGTCAATAAAGTCATTTCAGCCAGAAAAACAGGCCTTAAATACTAAAAAATGCCGTATATCACAAAAAAAGATAGAGATTATATATTTGGGAACTCCTTTCGACTACACCAGGTATAAATACCACAGTGTTTTACTTTTTTCCACAGTGATTTAATTCCTACACCAGGTATGAATACCACAGTGATTTACTTCCTACACCAGGACCCACCCCAGTCGGTGGTGGGTTGATAAGAATCAACCGACTGTTGATAAGAATCAACCGACTGCTCATTACTTAGCAGAGAGGTAGGACCCGCCACCACCCCCAAGGTAACCTAGCTGTTGACCGCGGGAGACGACCCGTGTATTTGGAGAAGGGAATCCTGGTGGTTGGGTGACGTGGAGATCTGGTAGTTATCTGGTATTCTTTTCATTTGTCTTTCGGATATCCACAGCAAATGTCCCCTTGTTGGACTCCGAGGTGGATGAGAAGCGTGGAGAATGAATATCAATTCCCGATTATGAGACCCAAACACGCACAAAAAACTACTCCTACTGGTTTTAAACGATTTAGAGAAGAGTCTAATCTGAATCTGATGAGGATATTTCTCAATTAAATTGGCCTCGTTTTCTCAATATTATCTCTCTAGAGGATGACAAACCTATCACTAGACTCTCTCCTTTTGCCATCTCCAAGGCTTTACTTGGCATCGCCCGAGAGCCAAGGAATGTTAAAAAACTCAATACTGGAAAATGCCAAAAAATCACATTCTGACAATCTACTTAAAATTCAAACTTTTGTAAACATCCGTTTTGAGGTTATTCCTCACATTTCTCTCAATTCTTAAAAGGGTGTAGTACGCTCCAGGGAATTGGAGCTATGCACCATTGAAAAAATGACTCACAATCTTAAGTCTCAATGTGTGACTGAGGTAACGCGCATCATTACGAGGCGGGGTGGTAACCCCACTCCTACCAATACATTCGTGCTTACTTTCAGCACACCAAATCTTCCAAAGACCATCAAGACTGGATATATCATTCTACCAGTTGACCCCTTTTTCGATGTTTTAACTGTCAACCATAGAGAAAGATGCAAGCGAGCTGCTCCTGTCTGTGCCCTTTACGGCCAGGAGGGTCATAGCGACTTCGCGAATTGCAAAAATCCCGCCTCTTGCGTTAACTGCAAGGAGACCCATGGGGCTTTCTCTAGGGATTGTTCGAAGTGGAAGCACGAGAGGGAAATACAGCAGGTTAAGATTGATAAGAACATTTCTTTTCCTGAAGCTTGTTGAGAGTCTTCCTCCCACTTCATCTGGCAAATCAAATGCCGATGCGAGTAGGGTTGAGAAGCCAGCTACCTGGTCAATCGCGGAGCAGACCGTGTTGACCTGGCCAATATACTCCGACACGTTCCTCTAAAACATATTCGGCCTCACAAGCTGTTGTCCTCTTAGTTGGGCCCAGACCTCTTGTGGCTTCCGGACCTAAAACTCCTTCAACTGTGTCCTCAACAACTCCTGCACCTGCTGCATCTGCTTCATCTTTTTCGAGGTCGGCGGACTCTGGTGCAGCCGAAGTCCATCAAGCACGACGAACTCTTCCAAAGGTTCGTCAAATCCGAAAAACTCTCCCAGAAGTTCGTCATCAAGCAGAACTGCTGCCACGGACGTGAAAGCAAGAGGAAATAGAGCTCCCGGGTTGGGGAGGCGGTCGGGCAGCGGTCTGGTGATCCGATTGATCCGATTTGGAGTCTTGGAAATGGAGGTTGATGGTCCAGCGCATCCGGAACTCCCAAAGTCTCCATGGGCCGTAGACCCGTGCTTCCGCCGTGGTAGTAGTGTCATTCAATGGAACTGCCGAGGTTTGGAATCTGGTGGTGATGAGGTCGGCTTGCTTTTGATAGGCACAGCCCTGTTGCGTTTTGTTTTCAAGAAGCTTTTTGAGGACTGGTGATGTCTTTTGAAAGCTATTCATTATATGGCTGTATTTGTGATGCGGGTGGTGGGGCTGCTGGGGGAGTTTCGATTCTTGTGAGTCGAGGCATTCGTTGCATTGAAGGCTGGTTTGCAGGCTGTTGCGGTCGGTGTTGTGGTGTACAGAGTTGTAACAAGCCGTGTAGGAATATCTGGTAATGATAGAGCTGATAGTGCTGCTAAAGCAGCATTAGGTTTACATATATATAATGCCAAATTACCTTATACTGATTTTAAAAGTTGTATTAACACATGTATTCGTCGTAACTCTTGGCAAGCCGCTTGGGATTTGTCAGTTAACAATAAACTCCATTCAATTAAAACGTTACTCAGAGCATTGGGTTCTTTTAATAGACCCATTCGTCGAGAAACAGTTGTCCTAGCCCGGTGCAGGATAAGGCATTTCATATTTATTACAAGGTGAGCAATTACCAGAATGTACGAGGGGGTTCAATATATTCTGTCACTGGTATTCGGAACTAACGGATACTGGAAATATAAAAAAACTTCTTATTACAATCCTTCAAAGTATTCCCCCTGAACAGATACACACTTTCGGAGTCGCGCTATCCATGACGTAAACGCAGCAAAGTAGTTTCCCCTTGGTATACCGTTGAGACACTGAAATATTCCGGCAACAAGGGCACTTCTGGAAGCATAGCGTCTACCAGATGAGTTGTGCCTTCTGAGATGCCAAGACTATTAGCTATCTTAGAAACTTTAAATTTTTTCTTCACTTTTCATGATAGCATTGAAATATAGCTAGCCACTATACATGAGTGAGCATAATTCAACCATGGATATCTCCGTCAATTGTTATCGGATTAAACAGTTAGTGAAATCGCCTTCAAATGCACGAGTTTTCAGTGCGGTAATGTAAGGCGGTTTCTACGGAAGCGCCTTAGTGACAGAATATATTGAATGCCCCTCGTATACGGTCAAACACATCTTGTTGGAATATGTAGACTTTGATCCTATGCGTCAAGGGTACTACAATGTTAATACTATGAAAGAGTTATTTGAAACTATAGATTTTAGTCTTGTTTTAGATTTCCTGAAATAAATCAGACTATATAAATCATTATAATATGTACTTATATATATTTACTTATTTATATACCCGTTGACGGGCATTTTTTGATTTACATATGTAGTTTATATAACTACCATATCTTCCCTTGTTTGTAAATAGTTTTGTCTTTATATATTTACATTAATTTATAATAACTACTTCATTAATTCATCTTTCATCAGTTTTTGCGCACAGTATGACCTATTTATGTGTCGACGTACCGTAAAACACCATTCATTCATTCATTCATTCATTCATTCATTCATTCATTCATTCATTCATTTCTACATCAGGTATGAATACCACAATGATTTACTTCAAACATCAACTTCCTACACCGGAAAGGAATACCACATTGATTTACTTCCTACACCAGGTATGTATATCACAGTGATTTACTTCCTACACCAGGTATGAATACCACAGTGATTTGCTGCCTACACCAGGTATGAATACCACAGTGATTTACTGCCTACACCAGGTATGAATACCACAGTGATTTACTTCCTACACCAGGTATGAATACCACAGTGATTTACTGCCTACACCAGGTATGTATACCACATTGATTTACTTCCTACACCAGGTATGAATACCACAGTGATTTACTTCCTACACCAGGTATGAATACCACAGTCATTTACTTCCTACACCAGGTATGAATACCACAGTGATTTACTTTCTACACCAGGTATGGATACCACAGTGATTTACTTCCTACACCAGGTATGAATACCACAGTGATTTACTCCTACACCAGGTATGAATACCACAGTGATTTACTCCTACACCGGGTATGAATACCACAGTGATTTACTTCCTACACCAGGTATGAATACCACAGTGATTTACTTCCTACACCAGGTATGAATACCACAGTGATTTACTTCCTACACCGGGTATGAATACCACAGTGATTTACTGCCTACACCGGGTATGAATACCACAGTCATTTACTTCCTACACAAGGTATGAATACCACAGTGATTTACCTTCTACACCAGGTATGAATACCACAGTGATTTACTTCCTACACCAGGTATGAATACCACAGTGATTTACTTCCTACACCAGGTATGAATACCACAGTGATTTACTCGTACACCAGGTATGAATACCACAGTGATTTACTCCTACACCGGGTATGAATACCACAGTGATTTACTTCCTACACCGGGTATGAATACCACAGTGATTTACTGCCTACACCAGGTATGTATACCACATTGATTTACTTCCTACACCGGGTATGAATACCACAGTCATTTACTTCCTACACCAGGTATGAATACCACAGTGATTTACTTCCTACACCAGGTATGAATAACACAGTGATTTACTGCCTACACCAGGTATGAATACCAAAGTCATTTACTGCCTACACCAGGTATGAATACCACAGTAATTTACTGCCTACACCGGGTATGAATACCACAGTGATTTACTGCCTACACCAGGTATGTATATCACAGTAATTTACTGCCTACACCAGGTATGAATACCACAGTGATTTACTGCCTACACCAGGTATGAATACTACAGTAATTTACTGCCTACACCAGGTATGAATACCACAGTGATTAACGTCCTACACCAGGTATGAATACCACAGTAATTTACTGCCTACACCAGGTATGAATACCACAGTGATTTACTTCCTACAACAGGTATGAATACCACAGTGATTTACTCGTACACCAGGTATGAATACCACAGTGATTTACTGCCTACACCAGGTATGAATACCACTTTGATTTACTGCCTACACCAGGTATGAATACCACAGTAATTTACTGCCTACACCAGGTATGAATACCACAGTGATTTACTGCCTACACCAGGTATGAATACCACAGTAATTTACTGCCTACACCAGGTATGACCACCACAGTCATTTACTTCCTACACCAGGTATGAATACCACAGTGATTTACTGACTACACCAGGTATGAATACAGGTATGAATACCACAGTCATTTACTTCCTACACCAGGTATGAATACCACGGTGATTTACTTCCTACACCAGGTATGAATACCACAGTGATTTACTGCCTACACCAGGTATGAATACCACAGTGATTTACTGACTACACCAGGTATGAATACCACAGTGATTTACTGCCTACACCAGGAATGAATACCACAGTGATTTACTGCCTACACCAGGTATGAATACCACAGTGATTTATTTCCTACACCAGGTATGAATACCACAGTGATTTACTTCCTACACCAGGTATTAATACCACAGTGATTTACTTTCTACACCAGATATGAATACCACAGTGACTTACTGCCTACACCAGGTATGAATACTACAGTGATTTACTGCCTACACCAGGTATGAATACCACAGTGATTTACTTCATACACCAGGTATGAATACCACAGTGATTTACTTCCTACACCAGGTATGAATACCACAGTGATTTACTTCCTACACCAGTTATGAATACCACAGTGACTTACTGCCTACACCAGGTATGAAAACCACAGTGATTTACTGTTACACAAGGTATGAATACCACAGTGATTTACTTCATACACCAGGTATGAATACCACAGTGATTTACTGCCTACACCAGGTATGAATACCACAGTGATTGACTGCCTACACCAGGTATGAATACCACAGTGATTTACTGCCTACACCGGGTATGAATATCACAGTGATTTACTCCTACACCAGGTATGAATACCACAGTGATTTACTTCCTACACCAGGTATGAATACCACAGTGATTTACTTCCTACACCAGGTATGAATACCACAGTGATTTACTTCCTACACCAGGTATGAATACCACAGTGATTTACTTCCTACACCAGGTATGAATACCACAGTGATTTACTGCCTACACCAGGTATGAATACCACAGTGATTTACTCCTACACCAGGTATGAATACCACAGTGATTTACTCCTACACCGGGTATGAATACCACAGTGATTTACTGCCTACACCAGGTATGAATACCACAGTGATTTACTTCCTACACCAGGAATGAATACCACAGTGATTTACTTCCTACACCGGGTATGAATACCAGTGATTTACTGCCTACACCGGGTATGAATACCACAGTCATTTACTTCCTACACAAGGTATGAATACCACAGTGATTTACTTTCTACACCAGTTATGAATACCACAGTGATTTACTTTCTACACCAGGTATGAATTCCACAGTGATTTACTTCCTACACCAGGTATGAATACCACAGTGATTTACTTCCTACACCGGGTATAAATACCACAGTCATTTACTTCCTACATAAGGTATGAATACCACAGTGATTTACTTTCTACACCAGGTATGAATACCACAGTGATTTACTGCCTACACCAGGTATGAATACCACAGTGATTTACTTCCTACACCAGGTATGAATATCACAGTGATTTACTGCCTACACCGGGTATGAATACCACAGTCATTTACTTCCTACACCGGGTATGAATATCACAGTCATTTACTTCCTACACCTGGTATGAATACCACAGTCATTTACTTCCTACACCAGGTATGAATACCACAGTGATTTACTTTCTACACCTGGTATGAATACCACAGTGATTTACTTCCTACACCGGGTATGAATACCACAGTCATTTACTTCCTACACAAGGTATGAATAACACAGTGATTTACTTTCTACACCAGGTATGAATACCACAGTGATTTACTGCCTACACCAGGTATGAATACCACAGTCATTTACTTCCTACACCAGGTATGAATATCACAGTGATTTACTGCCTACACCGGGTATGAATACCACAGTCATTTACTTCCTACACCGGGTATGAATACCACAGTCATTTACTTCCTACACCAGGTATGAATACCACAGTCATTTACTTCCTAAGCCAGGTATGAATACCACATTGATTTACTTCCTACACCAGGTTTTACTTCCTACACCAGGTATGAATACCACAGTGGTTTACTTCCTACACCAGGTATGAATACCACAGTAGTTTACTCCTACACCAGGTATGAATACCACAGTGATTTACTTCCTACACACACCAGGTATGAATACCACAGTGATTTACTTCCTACACCAGGTATGAATACCACATTGATTTACTTCCTGTATGCCTTGACACAGTTCCATGACGTCAAGATGGTGGCGATCATCAATGTGTTGTTGTTTGCAATATTCAGTTGTGGGACACTGACGCTGACTGGCGCCACTGTAGTGTAGTGGCAAGGTAGGTAATCCAGTATCGGAGAAATTCTTTCCACCATCTAAAAAAAAAAAAAAAAAAGAACAGAAAAAAATACTCTACGTGTGACTTGCCACTACGTATCCATGCATATGGGGTAAAGTCTCCCCAAATTCGTGTTCATTTTGCCACATCATCATCACTGTATTGTTTCAGGAACTACTTGAGTACTCCAGCGAAAAATGGAGTGTTTTACAACGAAATTTGCTGCATATGAGAACGTTCCAGGCCCATTCTGCATATTTTATCTCGATATAACTTGAGCATGGGGCTGGAATGTCATTTTTATTGGCGGCATATAACCTTGTTTTTTGTTGGCGCGCTGTAAACCCAATTCAAACTTGATAACAAATTTCAAAACAAACTTCTTTTGCTCATAAATATTTTGATTTTTATAATATTATTGATGATGATTCGGTTTTACGACCTAATTATCAAAGCTATCCCATCGAGGGGCGTTCCAATCGAGGCCTGCATGCCTGCCTGCTGTCAGCATTCCTGCTGCCTGCCTGCTGTCTGCCTGTCTGTCTGTCTGTCTTTATGCGTGTCAAAGCAGTATCGTCGAGACGGTTAATTCTGTCGAATTCTTGTTTTATTTAGTCTGTTGTTTTAATCATCATCATCATCATCATCATCACCACCACCACCACCACCACCACCACCACCACCACCACCACCACCACCGCCGCCGCCGCCATCATCATCTTCATCATCATCATCATCATCATCATCATCATCATCATCAACATCATCATCATCATTGTCACTTGACATTAAACGCGTATCTCTTTCCAGCTAGATCTCAATGCCAAGCCGAACCTTAACCCAATTTATAACGGAGACCCTCAGTTCGTCATATAAGTGAAATATGCAAAATTGTACAACGTTGGTCTTGGTCAGGATGCATTTTACGTAATGCACGTGTGGGGTAAGTTAGTCCTTCATAAAACTACTTTTTGTATATTTCATGCTTCATGTCATTTTCTATGATTTTTTAACGGTTTTTAAAAAATATTTTCACCTTTTTGTCAAATTGCGAAGTCTTTCACTTAGCACGGATCGACATACAATCCGTGTCGGGACCATTTTACATGTTAATTAATGATTTGGGTGGAATTTCCTGTACAATCAATTAATACAATCCTTAATTGATCAATTAGAGATGAAAATATCACATACATTTCTTCCTAATTTGTCAGTAATAATGCATTCTCACTGATATGTAATTTCCGGATTTTCTTCACAACTTCGATATTATTTGAAATTATCAAAATAACAAATAAATGTTACAACTGCAGTTTTCAAATTGTTAAAAGGAATGCGAATATTTTGTAGGTACACCCTACAAGAATGAATACGCCCATGGACAGATACTGCAGGATAAAATCTCACAGTTTATACATGCAGTGTGGGCGTATTTAGAATATCAAGTGATATACTAGTATAACTATTTATTTTATTAACTTCACCTGTTTTATTATTACAATACAGATATTTAGTAAACTAGCAAACAATTTTGATTTTGTTTTCGCCTGATTCGGAGCCGTGGAATTATAAGTGGATGACATAAGGGAGCCGGACCCTGGAAATGATTTTAAAAATCGAACTATACTTATTTTCATTTGAAACATGTTTTGACGCTTTTTGTCACCTTCAGATTTCAATATTTACCAAAATCTGAAAATTGATTACCGAGACATACCATGACGAATTGAAACAAACCATAACACATTGAGACAAACCATAACGCATTGAGACACGCCATGAAGTACTGTGACACATCATGAGATATTGAGATACACCATAAGGTTTTAACATATACCAATACATCATGAGATATAGCATGTGATATTGAGACATATCATGACGTATTGAGACATACCATGACTTCTACCATGACGTATTGAGATACACCATGACGTATAGAGGTATACCATGATATATTAATATATAGCATGACGTATTGAGATACACCATGACGTATTGAGGTATACCATGATATATTAATATATAGCATGACGTATTGAGATACACCATGACGTATTGAGGTATACCATGATATATTAATATATATCATGACGTATTGAGATACTACATGATGTACTGAGACATAGCATGACGTATTGAGGTATACCATGATATATTAATATATAGCATGACGTATTGAGATACTACATGACGTACTTACATACACCACGACGTATTGAGGTATACCATGATATATTAATATATAGCATGACGTATTGAGATACTACATGACGTACTTACATACACCACGACGTATTGAGGTATACCATGATATATTAATATATAGCATGACGTATTGAGATACTACATGACGTACTTACATACACCACGACGTATTGAGGTATACCATGATATATTAATATATAGCATGACGTACTGAGATACTACATGATGTACTGAGACATAGCCTGACGTATTGAGGTATACCATGATATATTAATTTGTCATACTGCAAAGAAAATTCTCAGTATTTCATTGGTCAATGCGCCGTAGACATGAGCCCATGTCTACGTCTCGAGACGTGAACATAGGACGAATTCCCCGTAGGTACCCCATTACTCCAATACACAAAAACAAAATGGCGACGATAACGTTGCCGATTCGTTTTGAAAACCGCCGATTGTTTCCTTCCTATCGCTTTTCTGCGCTTTCCAATGTGTATAAAAGTCTGAAATAATCGTAAGTGTATTTTTTGGGCAACTTTATAGGTAATAAAACATTAACATAGTGACAAAATACGTTTATTTTATTAAAAAATCCGCCAAATTTAACAACGTTAGAGCGATGACGTCACGAAAGTAAACAACGTCAAGTTAGAGGCACGTTACGGGCTTATTGGCGCAATAAAAATGAAATCGTGTTTTTGGCTGATTTTTTCATAATAAATGGTTACAACTTTGAAGTATGACAAATTCGTTATTAGGATTCTTGACAGGGAACATGGGCTCACATTCCCTGCCTGGAAATATATATTCCCCCTCGCCTAACGGCTCGGGTGAATATAATTTCCAGGCAGGGAATGTGAGCCCATGTCCCCTGTCAAGAATCCTAATAACTAATAATATAGCATGACGTATTGAGATACTACATGACGTACTTACATACACCACGACGTATTGAGGTATACCATGATATATTAATATATAGCATGACGTATTGAGATACTACATGATGTACTGAGACATAGCATGACGTATTGAGGTATACCATGATATATTAATATATAGCATGACGTATTGAGATACTACATGATGTACTGAGACATAGCATGACGTATTGAGGTATACCATGATATATTAATATATAGCATGGCGTATTGAGATACACCATGACGTATTGAGGTATACCATGATATATTAATATATATCATGACGTATTGAGATACTACATGATGTACTGAGACATAGCATGACGTATTGAGGTATACCATGATATATTAATATATAGCATGACGTATTGAGATACTACATGACGTACTTACATACACCACGACGTATTGAGGTATACCATGATATATTAATATATAGCATGGCGTATTGAGATACACCATGACGTATTGAGGTATACCATGATATATTAATATATAGCATGGCGTATTGAGATACACCATGACGTATTGAGGTATACCATGATATATTAATATATAGCATGGCGTATTGAGATACTACATGATGTACTGAGACATAGCATGACGTATTGAGGTATACCATGATATACTAATATATAGCATGACGTATTGAGATACTACTTGACGTATTGAGATACACCATGGCGTATTGAGGTATACCATGATATATTAATATATATCATGACGTATTGAGATACACCATGAGGTACTGAGACATACCCTGACGTACTGAGATAAACCATGAGGTACTGAGATACACAATAAGATATTGAGATATACCATGACTTATTCCATGACATGTTGAGATATACCATGACGTAATGAGCATATCATGAGGTATTGAGATATACCATGCCTTAGTAAGACACACCATGACGTATTGAGTATGCCAAAAAGTATTGAGAAAATCATGATGTTTTAGGACATACCATGAAGTAGTAAGACACATCATGACGTATCGAGAATTGATACACACTTTGACGTATTGAGACATACGCGTAAGAATTGAGACTCATTATGATTTATAGAGATATGCTATGATGTATTGAGACATACCATGACTTATTGTATACTTTCATATTGTCCCGTTTAGTTTGCATTGAGCTAAGTGTGCAATATTCTACGATATTGCACACATTGATATTGCACCGGAACTATTTCTCGTGCTTGCTAAGAGCCGCGAAATAGAAATAAGGAACTACTTTCAAATAAAAATAACGGAATCCTTCCTATATTGTCAACAAAAAAATACGTGTTTTTTTCCAACATTTTATGGCAGAAATTGATCAAATAAGTGAAATGGTCACTCACCCACTGTTTTTAACGTTATCGAATGGTAAACAAACTTTAGAAAATCGCTTGATGTTTTTAATGACGTCAAAATAATCATCCACTCAAAATGAAACTGAATGACAAGATAGGAATTCCACCAAAAGCTATAAAAATAACACAAATACAATGAAAAGTAATAGTCATACAATTAACATTGATCGAAAAGAATATGAAAATATACAATAAAAAGGTTATTGAATTTGTATGGTAAAACATTACTTGGAACTCGTTGTTTTGGCGTAGGACGACTCGCAAGCTCGTCGTCCTTTGCCAAAACAACTCGTTCCAAGTAATATTTAGCCATACAAATTCAATAACCTATAGTATTGAGATACAGAATTACGTACTGATATACTATGAGGGATTGAGACACACCATGACGTATTGAGACAAATTATGACATATACATATATACCATGATGTACTGAGACACACCATTACGTAAGTATGTGTTTATACACACTATGACGTATTGATGCATACCATGACAAAGTGAAACAAACTGTGACATATTGAGACAAATCATGACGTACTGAGACAAACCCTGACATACAGAAAACATATTGAAATATACCATGACGTATTTAGACATACCATGATGTGATGAGTTTTAACATGACGTGTTGAGACATACCATGACACTGTGAAACAAAACGTGACATATTGAGACATATCATGACGTTTTGATACATACCATGACATACTGAGACATACCATGACTACTGATACATACCATGACATTTTGATACATACCATGGTGTATTGATACATATCATGACGTATTGAGACATACCGTGACGTACTGATACATACCATGACGTATTGAGAGACACAATGACGTATTGAGACAAACCATGACGTACTGAGACATACCATGACGTATTGATACATACCATGACGTATTGATACATACCATGACATATTGATACATACCGTGACGTACGGATACATACCATGACGTACTGAGACATACCATGACGTATTGATACATACCGTGACGTACGGATACATATCATGACGTATTGATACATACCGTGACGTATTGAGAGACACCATGACGTATTGAGACATACCATGACGTATTGAGATATACCATGACGTATACAGACTTGCAATGAATTATTGAAACACACCATGGTGTATTAAGACATATCATGTCGTATTGGGATACATTCTGACATACTGAGAACATACTACGACGTATTGATACATACCATGACGTACTGAAATATACCATGACGTATTAAGAACCCCATAACGTATTGAGACACATACCATGATACATACCATGACGTATTGAGACATACCATGAGACATACCATGACGTATTGATACATACCATGACGTACTGATACATACCATGACGTATTGAGACATACCATGACGTTTTGATACATACCATGATGTATACATACCATGACGTATTGATACATACCATGACGTATTGAGAGACACCATAACGTATTGCGACACATACCATGAGACATACCATGACGTATTGAGACATACCATGACGTATTGATAAATACCATGACGCACTGATACATACCATGACGTATTGATAGACACCATAGAATATTGAAACATATACCATAAGACATACCATGACGTATTGAGACATACCATGACGTATTGAAACATACCGGGAATATTGAGAGACACCATAACGTATTGAGACACATACCATGAGACATTCCATAACGTATTGAGACATACCATGACGTATTAAAACATACCATGACATACTGATAAATACCATGACGTATTGATACATACCATGACGTATTGAGACATACCATGACGTATTAATACATACCATGACATACTGATAAATACCATGACGTATTGATACATACCATGACGTATTTAGACATACCATAACGTGCTGAGACGCACAGTGATCTGTTGAGACACACCATATTATATTGAGACATATCATGATGTATTGAGACATACCATGACGTATTGAGATAATCTACGAGGTATTTATTAACACCAAAAGCATGTGTTTATGCACACTATGACGTATTGAGCCATACCATGACACAGTGAAACAAACCGTGACATATTGAGACATACCATGACTACTGATACATACCATGAAGTTTTGATATATACCATGACGTACTGATACATACCATGACGTATTGATACAGACTATGACGTATTGAGACATACCGTGACGTACTGATACATATCATGAAGTTTTGATAATACCATGACGTATTGATACATACCATGACGTATTGATACATACCATGACGTATTGATACCATGACGTATTGATACATACCATGACGTATTGATACAGACTATGACGTATTGTTAAATACCATGACGTACTGATACACACCATGACGTATTGAGAGACACCATAACGTATTGAGACATACCATGCTATTTTGATATATACCATGGCGTACTGATACATATCATGACGTATTGATACATACCATGACGTATTGATGCATACCATGACGTATTGAGAGACACCATGACGTATTGAGACACATCATGACGTACTGAGACATACCATGACGCATTGATACATACCTTGACGTATTGAGAGACACCATGACGTACGGATAAATACCATGACGTATTGATACATACCATGACGTATTGAGAGACACCATGACGTACTGAGACAAACCATGACGTACTGAGATATACCATGACGTATAAAGACATACAATGAATTATTGAGAAACACCATGGTGTATTAAGACATACCATGACGTTTTGAGACACACCCTGACATACTGAGAACATACCATGACGTATTGATACATACCATGACGTTTTTATACATACCATGACGTATTGATACATACCATGACGTACTGAAATATACCATGACGTATTATGCGCGCCCATAACGTATTGAGACACATAGAATGACACATACCATGACGTATTGAGACATACCATGATGTGTTGAACTATACCATGACGTATTGAGACATACCATGACGTTTTGGTACATACCATGATGTATTGATACATAGCATGACGTATTGATACATACCATAACGTATTGAGATACACCATAACGTATTGAGACACATACCATCAGACGTACCATGACGTATTGAGACGTACCATGACGTATTGAGATATACCATGAAGTACTAATACACACCATGACGTATTGAGAGACACCATAACGTATTGCGACATACCATGATGTTTTGATATATACCATGGCGTACTGATGCATACCATGACGTTTTGATACATACCATAACGTATTGATACATACCATGACGTATTGAGAGACACCATGACGTATTGAGACATACCGTGACGTCCGAATACATATCATGACGTATTGATACATACCATGGCGTATTGAGAGACACCATGACGTATTGAGACATACCATGACGTATTGAGATATACCATGAATTACTGAGACACACCATGTTGTATTACGACATACCATGAAGTATTAAGAGACACCATAACGCATTGAGACACATACCATCAGACGTACCATGATGTATTGAGACATACCATAACGTATTAAGACATACCATGACGTATTGAGAGACACCATGACGTATTGAGACATACCATGACGTATTGAGATATACCATGAATTATTGAGACACACCATGTTGTATTACGACATACCATGAAGTATTAAGAGACACCATAACGTATTGAGACACATACCATCAGACGTACCATGACGTATTGAGACATACCATAACGTATTGAGACATACCATGACATATTGAGAGTACCATGACGTATTGAGACATACCATGACGTATTGAGATATACCATGAATTACTGAGACACACCATGTTGTATTACGGCATACCATGACGTATTTAGACACACCCTAACATACTGAGAACATACCATGACGTATTGATACTTACCATGACGTATTTAGACATACCATAACGTGCTGTGTCCCACAATGATCTGTTGAGACGCACCATATTATATTGAGACATATCATGATGTATTGAGACATACCATGAAGTATTGAGATAATCTACGAGGTATTTATTAACACAAAAAGCATGTGTTTATACACACTATGACGTATTGAGCCATACCATGACACAGTGAAACAAACCGTGACATATTGAGACATACCATGACTACTGATACATACCATGCCGTTTTGATACATACCATGATGTACTGATACAGACCATAGCGTATTGATACATACCATGAAATTTCGATACGTACCATGACGTACTGATACATACCATGACGTACGGCTACATACCATGACGTGTTAATACATACCATGGCGTATTGATACAGACTATGACGTATTGAGACATACCGTGACGTACTGATACATATCATGAAGTTTTGATAATACCATGACGTATTGATACATACCATGACGTATTGATACAAACTATGACGTATAGAGAAATACCATGACGTACTGATACACACCAGGACGTATTGAGGGACACCATAACGTATTGAGACATACCATGCTATTTTGATATATACCATGGCGTACTGATACATACCATGACGTATTGATACATACCATGACGTATTGATACATACCATGACATATTGAGAGACACCATGAAGTATTGAGACACATCATGACGTACTGAGACATACCATGACGTATTGATACATACCATGACGTACGGATACATACCATGACGTATTGATACATACCATGACGTATTTAGAGACACCATGACGTACTGAGACATACCATGACGTACTGAGATATACCATGACGTATAAAGATATAAACTATGAATTATTGAGAAAAAACATGGTGTATTAAGACATACCATGACGTATTGAGACACACTCTGACATACTGAGAACATACCATGACGTATTGATACATACCATGACGTTTTTATACATACCCTGACGTATAGATACATACCATGACGTACTGAAATATACCATGACGTATTATGAGCGCCCATAACGCATTGAGACACATAGGATAACACATACCATGACGTTTTGAGACATACCATAACGTATTGAGACATACCTTGACGTATTGATACATACCATGATGTGTTGAACTATACCATGACGTATTGAGACATACCATGACGTTTTGGTACATACCATGATGTATCTATACATACCATGCCGTATTGATACACACCATGACGTATTGAGAGACACCATAACGTATTGCGACATACCATGATGTTTTGAGATATACCATGGCGTACTGATGCATACCATTACGTTTTGATACATACCATAACGTATTGATACATACCATGACGTATTGATACATACCATGACGTATTGAGAGACACCATGACGTATTGAGAGACACCATAACGTATTGCGACATACCATGATGTTTTGATATATACCATGGCGTACTGATGCATACTATGACGTATTGATACATACCATGACGTTTTTATACATACCATGACGTATTGATACATACCATAACGTACTGAAATATACCATGACGTATTATGAGCGCCCATAACGCATTGAGACACATAGGATGACACATACCAAGACGTTTTGAGACATACCATAACGTATTGAGACATACCTTGACGTATTGATACATACCATGATGTGTTGAACTATACCATGACGTATTGAGACATACCATGACGTTTTGGTACATACCATGATGTACTGATACATACCATGCCGTATTGATACACACCATGACGTATTGAGAGACACCATAACGTATTGCGACATACCATGATGTTTTGATATATACCATGGCGTACTGATGCATACCATGACGTTTTGATACATACCATAACGTATTGATACATACCATGACGTATTGATACATACCATGACGTATTGAGAGACACCATGACGTATTGAGAGACACCATAACGTATTGCGACATACCATGATGTTTTGATATATACCATGGCGTACTGATGCATACCATGACGTTTTGATACATACCATAACGTATTGATACATACCATGACGTATTGATTTACACCATGACGTATTGAGACATACCATGACGTAGGGATACATATCATGACGTATTGATACATACCATGACGTATTGAGAGACACCATGACGTATTGAGACATACCATGACGTATTGAGATATACCATGAATTATTGAGACACACCATGTTGTATTACGACATACCATGACGTATTTAGACACACCCTAACATACTGAGAACATACCATGACGTATTGATACATACCATGACGTATTTAGACATACCATAACGTGCTGTGACGCACATTGATCTGTTGAGACACACCATATTATATTGAGACATATCATGATGTATTGAGACATACCATGACGTATTGAGATAATCTACGAGGTATTTATTAACACAAAAAGCATGTGTTTATACACACTATGACGTATTGAGAAATACCATGACACAGTGAAGCAAACTGTGACATTATGAGACAAACCGTGACGTATTGAGACAAACTCTGACATACTGGAAACATACCATGACGTACTGAGACATACCATGACGTATTTAGACATACCATGACGCGTTGAGCCATACCATGACACAGTGAAACTAACCGTGACATACTGAGACATACCATGAGGTATTGATACATACCATGCCGTATTGATACATACCATGACGTACTGATACATACCATGACGTATTGATACATACCATGACGTATTGATACATACCATGACGTACTGATACATATCATGACGTACTGATACATACCATGACGTACTGATACATACCATGACGTACTGATACATACCATGACGTATTGATACATACTATGTCGTACTGATACATTATGACGTATTGGTACATACCATGACGTACTGATACATATTATGACGTATTGATACATACCATGATTGATACATACCATGACGTACTGATACATACCATGACGTATTGATACATACCATGATTGATACATACCATGACGTACTGAAACATACCATGACGTATTGATACATACCATGGCGTACTGATACATAATGACGTACTGATACATACCATGACGTACTGATACATACCATGACGTACTGATACATACCATGACGTATTGATACATTATGACGTATTGATACATACCATGACGTACTGATACATACCATGACGTATTGATACATACCATGATTGATACATACCATGACGTACTGAAACATACCATGACGTATTGATACATACCATGGCGTACTGATACATAATGACGTACTGATACATACCATGACGTACTGATACATACCATGACGTACTGATACATACCATGACGTATTGATACATTATGACGTATTGATACATACCATGACGTACTGATACATACCATGGCGTACTGATACATACCATGACGTGATGATACATACCATGACGTATTGAGAGACACCATGACGAACTGAGATATAAAATTACGTATCTAAATCATTACCTATTTATTCACGCCACGACGATTGGGACTCACCACAAGACGTCTTTTATAAACACATAACTGAGAAACACAACTGCGAATTGAAATATACCGATACACATAAAGACATACTAATAAATGCTGAAAAGGGGATGTCTTGGAAGCAAAGAACACAAAAATAGAGACATGTAACAAACTCGGGTTTATTAATTATAATATAATATTACATATTTGTCTGTGATTTGTATAGGAAATACTGGGAATAGAAAAGCTATATCTACTCGTTTGCTCTACTGGGAAATATCTCGAAGTGGATATTTCCCAGTACGGAACATTGCTCGGCCTTTTCCATCAGTGGCGGGAATGCCAAATGACGTTCCGATTGTTTTACGGACGTCTTCGTCAGATTCCGCCATTAGGAAATAACGATTACGGAAATTAACGAAGAGTTCCGGTTTTGTTTGTATGACGCAACGTCGTCTTAGATGACGTAACGTCGTCTTGGCGTTCTCGTGCAAACTGGTGTAAAAAGGCGTGAATCATTAGAAATATTAATAAATTATCATTTTAAATTATGTAATATATATTTAAATAACCAGTGTTTTTGAGATACTGAAAATATCTCCCTCGGTAGAGAAATGGCCCCGATATAAGAACTCGTGCTCCGCACTCGTTCTTATATCGGGGCCATTTCACTCGTTATTATATCGGGGCCATTTCTTCTACCTCGGGAGATATTTCCCGTATCTCAAAAACACTGGTTATTAAACTCTATATCTCACGCCCCCTAAAACTGGCTTAAGCGATATTCTACTTTAAACCCACACAGTTCCCAAAGGACCAGTAAGTAAAAGACTACTGATTTATAGTCGGCGCGATTTATTTCAGATTTAACAGTGGTAAAACAGTTTAATCATATTGCAAACCAGTACAAGTGGACAAATAAATAAACCAACAAGAAAAGAGTAAAGCAGTAAAATCACGTTGCAAGACGTATACAGGGGCGGATCCAGAATTTCAGCTTAGGGGGGGCGTAAAATTTTGGTCAATTTTCGGGTCCGTCTCTAGCCTCATAAAACGGTTGCGGTAGTGCATTGATAGGGTAAAAAAGTCCGTTTTCAAATAAAAGGAATTAACAATGTTAATTAATCCACTCATTAGCCATTATGCGTCGATCGAGCGATACACAAATTTATACTGAGCCAGTGAGGGAGTGCATCGAAATTGTTTGATATTTTATCTACAGTAACATGTATGAATAAAAATAATGCCATTTTCAAATAAAATGATTTAACAATGTGTTAATTAAACCACTCATTAGCCATTATGCGTCGAGCGAGCGAGAACATTTTTTATACTGAGGGCGTGCATCGAAATTGTTTGATATTTTATCTACAGTAGCATGGACATACATGTTTGAATAAAAAAAGTCCGTTTTCAAATAAAAGGATTTAACAATGTGTTAATTAAACCACTCATTAGCCATTATGCGCCAAGCGAGCGAAGCGAGCAAGAATTTTGTTTTTTATACTGAGGGTGTGCAACCAAACTGTTTGATATTTTATGTACAATAATATGGACATGTATTTATACATGTATGATTAAAAAAAAGTCTGTTTTCAAATAAAAAGATTTAACAGTGTGTTAATTAAACCACTCATAAACCATTATGCGTCGAGCGAGCGAGAACATGTTTTATACTGAGGGCGTGCATCGAAATTGTTTGATATTTTATCTACAGTAACATGGACATACATGTATGAATAAAAAAAGTCCGTTTTCAAATAAATGGATTTAACAATGTGTTAATTAAACCACTCATTAGCCATTATGTGTCGAGCGAGCGAAGCGAGCAAGAATTTTTTTTATACTGAGGGCATGCAACGAAATTGTTTGATATTTTATGTACAATAATATGGACATACATGTATGAATAAAAAAAAGTCCGTTTTCAAATAAAAGGATTTAACAATGTGTTAATTAAACCACTCATTAGCCATTATGCGTCGAGCGAGCGAGAACATTTTTTATACTGAGGGCGTGCATCGAAATTGTTTGATATTTTATCTACAGTAACATGGACATACATGTATGAATAAAAAAGTCCGTTTTTAAATAAAATGATTTAATAATTTAATGTGTTAATTAAATGACTCATTAGCCATTATGCTTCGAGCGAGTGAAGCGAGCTAGAAAAAAAATTATACTGAGGGCGTGCAACGAGATTGTTTGATATTTTATTTACAGTAACACGGACATACATGTATGATCCGGAATTTTTAGGGGGGGCGCCCTGGATCCGCTAGTGGTATATACGAGCAGTTGTTCATGAGATGTAATATAAGATGCAACACCTCTCACGTCACAGTAACCACTGTAACGCAGTGGTTACTTCCCCTATATGTTACAGTAACCACTGCCACCAGACAAATAAGTTCAGTTTTTCTGGTTAAATGTTTTTTAGGTCAATATTTCAACTTGCTTTGTTCATAATATAGGAAAATAGTGTGAAAAACGGTTATCTGGTTTCAAAAAAAAAAATATTTAAAAAAAAAAATTCAATTTTAGCGAATATAGATTTTATCACATTTTATATGTACACCGAAAAGCAGAATGATATTTTATATGCACACCGGTTACTTGGTTACTTGTATTGTAAACAAACATGTATTCCGTTGAGAACATTAGAGAAGCTGTGCGTAAATTTAATAAAGAGATTACACCCAAGCCAAAACAGGTTGAATGTTTTCAACATCTTCTCGAAGGTGATGATGTTATTGCCAATTTGACTGTTGGTCGCGGCAAGAGTTTGCTGTACCAAGCATTACCTCGTGTATCGCCATTTTGTAATCACATGGCCTCAGCTATCGTGACGTGATTTGTGTGGTGGCGGGGATTATTGGCCACAGGTGGCTGTATCGGTGTTGGGAACTAAAAAAAAATTTGTTTCGTGTTATTTGTTGAAAACAAATATATTTTAAGTTTTCCTGAAAAAAATGTCCCAGAGTATCGTAGTTATAGACAAGTCTTGAAACTCTGTAACGGAACACCGACTTGTAAAGGTCGATACGCGATGGTACGATGGCCCTAACGGAACACCGTAGAACTTCCCACAATGATGTAGAAGAATACGTCAAACAGGTGCACAGCACAAACAACGTAACCCTATCTTTATTTAAATAAGAGTTATTGCCCAGCCCCTTAACAATGTTATAATTCTTGTCAAAAGCATACTTAACTGCTAATGGTACTGCAATAAAGGAAAGTGAAGAGCAGAATAACCATCTAACTTTAGCTTGATTAAATACAGACTTGTCCCTCTTTGTACGCTTACATTTATGTTTTAGATAACGTGTCTATCACACAGCTTTCGTTTGAAAATGTCATTCTTTATAAAATTGGTAATAATAACAACAATATGTTATTGCTTTCCACGTTTGTCTAAGATTACTCATAGTTTATAATAACACACTGATCTACACCAGTTTAGTATTGTCAAATGCTAAAAATTAATTCAAACAAAGCTTCCACCTCGGGGAGCATCCATCGGTTCAATTGTTATTCTTGTTCCTCTCCATATAATAGATTCACAATTGTTGAAATATCGTGTTCACACGCCTTTATGTACTTTTAATACTTTGATTGTGTTTATATTTACACGTATTGTTTTATCATTATTTGCAGGGCGATTTAAAGAACTTTTCCAGGTGACTGTTTACCACCCCACAGTTAGTTCTAACGGTCACGCCTTTGGGCTCACGCCTTTGCCAATATTGGGTGGACGGGCTGGATAGGCTCCATAACTGGTATATATGGTTTTGTTTTATTGTCCACGACCCACCAACATAGGATAGGCTCCATAACTGATATATTTGGTTTTGTTTTATTGTCCGCAACTCCCCAACCTAGGATAGGCTCCATAACTGATATATATGGTTTTGTTTTATTGTCCACAGCTCACCAACATAGGATAGGCTCCATAACTGGTGTATATTGTTTAGTTTTATTGTCCACAACTCACCAACATAGGATAGGCTCCATAACTGGTGTATATTGTTTAGTTTTATTGTCCACAACTCACCAACATAGGATAGGCTCCATAACTGGTATATTTGGTTTTGCTTCTTTATTGTCCACAACTCACCAACATAGGATAGGTTCCATAACTGGTATATTTGGGTATTCTTTATTGTCCACAACTCACCAACATAGGATAGGCTCCATAACTGGTATACATGGTTTTGTTTTATAGTCCGCAACCCACCAACATAGGATAGGCTCCATAACTGGTATACATGGTTTTGTTTTATAGTCCGCAACCCACCAACATAGGATAGGCTCCATAACTGGTATACATGGTTTTGTTTTATAGTCCGCAACCCACCAACATAGGATAGGCTCCATAACTGGTATACATGGTTTTGTTTTATAGTCCGCAACCCACCAACATAGGATAGGCTCCATAACTGGTATACATGGTTTTGTTTTATAGTCCGCAACCCACCAACATAGGATAGGCTCCATAACTGGTATACATGGTTTTGTTTTATAGTCCGCAACCCACCAACATAGGATAGGCTCCATAACTGGTATACATGGTTTTGTTTTATAGTCCGCAACTCACCAACATAGGGAGAAGCTGACACCAAATCAGAATGGAGAAGCAGATAATTCTGAAAACATGGTATGGAAAAGCAGACGTCACAATATACCAGAATATAAAGTGAAGCCGATCTAACATAAATAACAAAAATACTCAATGCTGATTGGTTATTGGGGAGTTTTAAGAGAACATCTATACCAAGGGCCGTATGCTCGTGTTTTCGATGTGTTTTAAGTCCGAAACACCAGGTTTTGATCTCACACACTATAAAGTTATAAACTCACTGGAAATACTTCAGTTATTATATCTAAAATACTGAAAACTGAGTGGCTGTTGAGGTTTTTTTTAAATCCGTATTAAGACCTCTGACGTCAGGTATTTCAACCGTTAGGACGTCATTTAAAGATTGTAAACGTCTATAAAACATGCAAAACTACGTTATTTTATATGAATCTATCTTTGTTTGGTGTTTAGAGATGGGCATAGTTACAATGTACGGTGCAATAATGTGTTTGTATTATGTTCAATCTCTCGAAATGTGTGTCTTAGTCCTTAACCCGCTACATATATATATATATATAATGGACTGTTCTTTCTTTGAATTAAGACCATTACTCGCAGTCTGATCTGGGTTTACAATGAATGCAAAGGATATTATAGTCGTGCTCAGCGGGTTAAGGGTTAAACATGTAAAAAAGTCATGTCGTATAAGACACAATATTTTCAGCTGGTTTATATTATGTGAGATGAAACCCTGGTGTTTCAGGCATTAAACACATTGAAACATCGGGTCTGCGTATCGATGCTCTTCAAGTACCGCTCACTAGGTATTGAACAAAATATATCCACTGGAAATATTTTATTTCTTAAATACGATCCAGCTTCTTTTCAAAAGCTAAATGCTGTTTATTGGATGAATTTTAAATAATTGTTGAGTTTAAAGTATTGAAGTTAAGTAACTCTGTACGTTTAACATCAGTAAGTGACGTATGCCTTACGTCCCATTATTTGTATAGGTAAGACAAACGAGCAAAGAACACATTCCACTCTCTAGATAGTGTGTGTTGGGCGGGGAGGGGGGTGGTGGGGTGGAGGAGGGGGTAGACGATAATTAATGACCAAATAAACAACAACACTGGATATACATGTATAGGTGTTGTTGTGCGAAAGAGAGGTCACTGTAAAAAAGTATGTCTTTATTACAAGCTTCAACACTAAGCAAATTGCCATATCAGAGATCGGCGTTAGCTTCCCAGACGACACGTCTTGGTATACGGTTTACAGAATCTCGCCAGGCAGTGTTTAAACCCCCAAATACAAGTGACAGGGAAGGCTGGTAGTGTTGCAGATTAATGGGCAATTATCACAGTATGTGGTCATTATTGACCATGCACTTGTCGGCAAAGTTGATACACCCAAGAAGTACTGTATTTATCTGCATAAAAACTGTACAAGATATAATAAATTAACTAGTAGTAATATATTTAAAATCAACATAAAACTATCGGTTACCATATACCTATAAAGTATATGATGCTAGTTTATGCAGCAAATAAATGTAAAATAAAGATTTTCCCCCAATAAAGATAGTTCGTATAAAAAATATAACAAAACAATTAAATCAATAAGTTTACATTCAGACCAAATGAGTTTTGAGATTCCTAGTAATGTATAGTTTGATCTTGCAATGAATATATCTCCAAACTATGTATCTTTTTTTATGGGTTGTGCTGAAGACATTATAGAGAATGAAGTTTCAGTGTTGTTGTTTTTTTTATATTAAAAACCGTAGTTGACCATACATAGTATATGTTTTTAATTATTTTGATTACGTTTTCTTTCAATTCCTTCATTAGGTTTTGTTCAATTCAATGCCATTTAATATCTATACTATGCTGGTATAAAATATCCATCTGTCTTATACAGTGATGCTATGCAGTCGCATATTTTAGGAGGCATGCTGCTACGACCGTCTAGAAACACATAACTTAAACTGGGAGAAGTATCTGGGGCTTTACCGACTACTGAATCGACGTACAGATGGGTGGAAAGTCAATCGTGAAAACTCGGCTAATCCCATCATTCTTTGGTATCCCGCCTCGTGTGTATATCGAGCTTCGGTATGTTCAAAATCTTGACATTTTATTAGCCGGAAGGCAACGTCACAGGAAATAGTGCACTGTTGCTATGTAAACAATATGGCCGATTACCACACATGTTGATACGTTGCTTACAATATTATTCGTGACTAAAGAATACATGTTTGCGATAAACATTTACCGTCTTTGGATACTTTCGACCCATTCGCAACATCTCGTACACTGCTTCACAGCATAACTCGAACGTAAGCAATTTTGAAAAAAACCGTAATAGAATCGATTGAAGTACTTGCATGAAATCACGCAAGGTCAATTTATCAAATATTTATTTCTTATCAAAGACGTACGATGACATAGATATACGTTGAAATGCGATGAATATAAGCTCACACAAAAGGCTGTATATCGTATGGGTCCTGTTTTCATAAATCTTCTTAGAAAAATCTTAAGTCAAATTTTATCATTTTTTTATACACCTTTTTTTTTTATAGATTTATATGTTTTCTTAATGTTTTCAATAAGGTTATGGATAAATAAAACCCCCATATAAATATATATCTTAAAATAGATGGTGTGTAGTGTTCCTGAGAGGTTAATACGGATATTTAAAAATATGTAAAACGTTTTAAATTTTGACTTAAGTAATATTACCCACTTAAGTTGCTTTATGAATACTGGCCCAGATCATTAATTTGAAAACATAATACAATACCATGGTGTTTGATCCAATGAAAGGAAATGGTCTATATAAAACTTAATTCTCGCCAAAACTCGCTAATTCTCGCCAAAACTTGCAAATCGTATTGCTATAAATCATTTAGGATTAATATAGATATATAATACGTCCTTTGTTTCAGAAATGTTAAATACAATGTAAGTAATACCAAATTGATCTGTTTGAAAAGCAATAAATGTGCATGTGGTAATTTAAAAAATCATACCTGAAATGGATTCGAACCAACTAATTACGAGTGAAAAATATTAGTTTATGTCTATCGCTTCTAACCACTGAGTCAGTATTTTCCACATCGTTGTATGCCCATATACATGTGTAGTGTTATATGTTGATGTAATTTATACCTGTACACACCTATTTATCTTTAATAGGACATCTGTTTATGTGCAAGCCAGGTTCGATTTATCCTAAACAATTTATAGTAACCGCATTTGTAAGTCGTTGCTGGTTAAACGAATAGCGTTACATTGGTGAATAACTGTCATGTACACGCTTATTTTGTTTGTTGAACCGAAACAAGCTTTTTTGTAGAGGAACATCGCCAGAAGAATTAAGCAGACAAGGGCGTTACATAATAGTATTTCGCCATTAAAGGCCAGGGTTGAGCATAAAAAATGGCCCTAGAGAAACTTTTCTGGTCATTTTATACATTATGCTACTCAGAGAGGTTCATAACAAATTTCTCAATAATAAAGCATTTTTAAACCATAACAATTGGCATGTAAATACACTAAACATTACTCTATACAGATACATGAAAATAATTATATAATATATTTATTAGTCCCCTACCCGTAACCGGTACTATAGGTTTTGCCCCCGTCCGTCCGTTAATCAGTCTGCCAGTCAGTCCGTCCCACAAATATGGATCCTGCGATATTGAGAGAAGTCTTTAAAGTATGTTTATGAAACTTGATTTATTGGTAGAAGGCAATAGGGGGATTATGCAAGTTATTTTATTTTGTTGATCTGTCAAAAAGTATGGAAACGGAAATAGTAAAAATACACAAACTATATTGATCCTTTGATAACAATAGAAATGGTTAAGTTAATTTAATGAACATTTGTGTAGGTAAAATGGAGTGAGACGATCATGCAGATCATTTTATTTTATTAATATGTCAAAAATTGTGGTTGCTATGGCAACAGAAATGATAAAATGTACATAAAATACACTGTTACCAAATAAAGTAAATGGTTTCCGCTCAATAACTTTAGTTAGGACTGAGCTATTGGAATGAAACTTTACATGTTTGTTTACAAGTAACCAAGTAACCGGTGTGCATATAAAATATCATTTTGCTTTTCGGTGTACATATAAAATGTGATAAAATATATATTCGCTAAAATTGAATTATTTTTTTATAAATAAATTCTTTTTGAAACCAGATACCGTTTTTCACACTATTTTCCTATATTATGAACAAAGCAAGTTGAAATATTGACCTAAAAAACATTTAACCAGAAAAACTAAACTTGGATTTCAGCTATAAATTTGTGTGGTGGCAGTGGTTACTGTAACATATAGGGGAAGTTGTAGCACCGCTAAATGTGAAAATTCCGCTAAATGTAAAACTTTCGCTAAATGTTAAAAAATTTCCGCTAAATGTAACAGAAAACAGCAGCAGTAACAGCAGCATCAGTTTGTCGTTATGACTTACTTTGATAACAACGTCATCGAGTCGATTAAAACCGCATTGTGCATACCCTTACATACTTCAGGAAACTTAAAAATAGTGACTTTTAACATTTAGCGGTTAACGGATTCCACTAAACGCTATATGTTAAAATTTATAACATTTAGCGGTTAGTATTTTTTTTACATTTTGAGGAAGTTTTTACATTTAGAGAAAGTTTTTTTACATTTAGCGGAAGATTTTTAACAGTAGTTTACTGTGTGTATGACTAAATATAAAAGTATGTTGCTGTGTGTATGACTAGATGGAAAGGTAAGTTACTGTGTGTATGCCTAGATGGAAAGGTAGGTTACTGTGTGTACGACTAAATGGAAAAGTATGTTACTGTCTATTTGACTAAATTGAGACGTAGGTTACTAGGTGTATGATTAAATGGAAAAGTATGTTGCTGTGTGTATGACAAGATGGAAAAGTCTGTTACTGTGTGTATGACTAAATGGAAAGGTAGGTTACTGTGTGTATGACTAAAGGTAGGTTACTGTGTGTATGACTACATGGAAAGGTAGTTTACTGTGTGTATGACTAGATGGAAAGGTATGTTATTGTTTGTATGACTAAATGGAAAGGTAGGTTACTGTGTGTATTACTAAATGAAAACAGATGTTACTGTATGTGACTAGACGGAAATATAGGTAACTGTGTGTGACTAGACGGAAAGATAGGTAACTGTGTGTGACAAGACAGAATGGAATTGACGGAACCGTAGGTTACTGATTTAACGGAAAAGTGGTACACTGTGTGTGACTAGACGGGTAGATTTAGACAAAAATATAGATGACTACACATGACTAAAGGGTTGCATGGTAGAAAACCTATGGTAAAATATCTTCTGTTAGGCTTTGCAGAATAGAACTGCAGGAGCCTAATAAACTTGACAGTAAAAGGCACTGACATGATATCCTATTTATCATGTAGATTATCCACATTTTCTGTATGAATTACTATTATTATCTATTTCTCAGAATGTTACGCTTATCGAGGACGCCGCCATGTTGTTGTTTTTTTGTTTGTTTTATGACGTCAGGCAACGTTACGTGCATGACGTCAGATAACGTTACGTACAATAAACAACGAGGGATTCCGCATTGATTTGCTCTATTGGTCAGTGCTTAATATAGCACAATTTATTAGGTCACCATTTTATTAGGCAGAAAAGTGCATATTTGCATGATAATCACTAATATAGGGCGGTGTTTGAGTATTTCTTTTATTTTAAATGATCTTCGTACTTTCCTATATGTATATGAGTACGTTACTGAGTACTATAGGGTGGTGTATTTTCTAAATGATCCTCATACTTTCCTATATGTGTATGTGTACGTTACTCACTAATATAGGGCGGTGTTTCAGTATTTCCTAAATGATCTTCGTGATTTCCTATATATTTTTTTGTGTATGTGTACGTCACTCACTAATATAGGGTGGTGTTACAGTATTTCCTAAATGATCTTCGTGATTTCCTATATGTGTATGAGTATGTTACTCACAAATATAGGTCGGTGTTACAGTATTTCATAAATGATCTTCATGATTTCTTATATTTGTATGTGTATGTTACTCACTAATATAGGGTGATGTAACAGTATAAAGTTTCCTAAATGATCTTCGTGATTTCCTGTATTTGTATGAGTACGTTACTCACTAATATAGGGTGGTGTTACAGTATTTCCTAAATGATATTAGTACTTTCCTATATGTGTATATGTACGTTACTCACTAATATAGGGTGGTGTTACAATATTTCCTAAATGATCTTTGTGATTTCTTATATGTGTATTTGTACGTTACTCACTAATATAAGGTGGTGTTACAGTATTTCCTAAATGGTCTACGTGATTTCCTATATGTGTATTTGTACGTTACTCACTAATATATGGTGGTGTTACAGTCTTTCCTAAACGATCTTCGTGATTTCCTATATTTGTATGAGTACGTTACTCACTAATATAGGGCGGTGTTACAGTATTTCCTAAATGAGCTTAGTACTTTCCGTTATGTGTATGTGTACGTTACTCACTAATATAAGGTGTTGTTACAGTCTTTCCTAAATGATCTTCGTACTTTCCTATATGTGTTTGTGTACGTTACTCACTAATATAGGGTGGTGTTACAGTATTTCCTAAATGATCTTCGTAATTTCCTATATGTGTATGTGTACGTTACTCAGAGTACGTTTCTCACTATTGTTGATTTCGTTATGAGGTAGTAGGATGACACTTACATACAAGTATATTTTACAGCTACAGCAGTTCCGGGGTATCCACTATTCTGCTTCATCAGTTGCCAACTTCTTCAAAGAATCGAACATGGAACCTGTGGCTGACTGGTACTCCAGGATTAAGGATGTAGTGTACTATGGTAAACTCTGTTTTGTGTGTGTGTGTGTGTGTGTGTGTGTGTGCGTGTGCTCGTGCGAGCGTTTGTGTGTGCCACTCCCGTTCGTAAAATAAAGTTCAGGTAACCGGATAAACGGTATGTGAAAACATTTTCTCTTCAAATACATTGTATACACCATTAAAAGACTTCTGTTATATAAAATATAGCTCATGACCAGTTCCATTAAAACAAATAACATGATTTTGTTTGAAATGAGTTTTGTGTTCCAATGTAAAATTGAAATATTGCACCATGAAAACATTGCAAAATCAAAATTCAGCGTTGAAATATGAAACCAACAGTTGAATACGAGTCACACCGTTTGAAAATGACACAACTTCAGGTCAGTTTTCAACAGCTTCAGTGGGCCGACTATTAAACCATGTCATATATAGCTATAAGACAGGCCTGTATCTGGTCATTAATTTATGGTATTGAATGTTTAAGAAACGAATTGATCCATTGCCTAAACCATGTTCCCTTAAACCATAATACGTAATATGGGTAAATGACAATAACCAGAAACGTGTGTCATTTGTCGATATGTAAACACTTTTACACATTATAATATGAAAAGAACGATCTTGTTTATTGAAAAAATAAAATGATAGATGGTCTTTGAGTCTTTGTTTACCTGTTAATGTACGCTCCCTAGTCAGCGGACGTGGTTTACCACTTCGTTTCAAATGCGTTAGAATAGTTCATAGTAATTTATAACCGATGCAAAGTAATAGTCTTTTTTGTTAGAGGATATTTTCTTACACTGTCCCGTTGTATAGGGATGACAATAGGGCAAGAGTGAAGTTCGGAGCACCCTAGAACCTGGTTTTAACACCTAGCTGCCTTGTTTGCCACGGACTGTTCAAAGGCGATAGCCCTATTTTCAGCTATTTTATGTTTGTGATGTCATATCTTGTCTTTTATTGTTGTTAGTTTCTGTGCGTGTTTGTGATTGAAAGCGACATTTTCTGTTCGACCTTTATATCTACTTTTATTTAATATCAGTTTTAGTAACATTTAGGCTCCTTGCGGTTATAATGTCCTTACAACTGTTAAAGTAATACACATGGAAAGACTGTAAGTGACTTTGCATTGCCTTTGCGTGTTTAACACTTGTCACCGTCGTTTCCTGTTTGTACGTTTTTTTATTCAGTTTGGATGTATTTAAACCTCAGTTTTTCTTGCAATAAACCAATTATTTCTGGGTTTTATATGCGTGTGTAATCGAAAACATTATATTATTTGTATAGGCATGGACAGGCTTTGTCCCGGTTTCAATGAAGTTCTGGCACGACAGTTGAACAAGTACCACGGTAATCTAACTGCCGATGTCGTAATCAGTGACGTAGTATCTATAGAACAGTCTGGTAGTCTTCATATCGCCGTGTACGACCTTACAAACAACCTGGTATACATAGCAAATGCACGTGCCAGCTACAAATCTGGGCAGTTAAACGCCATCGACAGGAAAGAATAATAAGTAGTGTTAATTGAGAACATAATTATGGGAAGAAAACAACCTAAATAAGTTTTAATCTATATATATTTGACTAAATTTAGCAATCTCGGCGTAAAATATGAACAGTTATCATATTGAACCTTTTGCATTTCTGTTTTACGATGTTCTCAGCTGCATGCTATGTTGGATGAATATGTTTACATATATTAAACTACTTTTGTAATAAGTGAAGACAGTTATAATTAAAAATAAGTTCAATCTTTATATTCATATATACATGATCATCTTGTGTTTTTACGCATATATTGCATATTAATGCAGTCTAGACTGCTAGAGGATATAGCTTGACGGATGTTTCCTTATTTAAACTGTGCCTTTTTATTGCGGTACTAAGAGGACTGATACACCCTAGTACCGGGTTTAAACTCACAGAGGCTTTTTCCCCGAATTGTTAACGACGTTGCGTTGTAAACCTTCGCCTCTCACCGCTGCGGGTTCGAATCCCATTGGGAGCTCGACTTGTAAGTGAGGAAGTGTAGATTCTTACGGATGGCGGGAGGTGTACAGTACTGGTTCTACCAAGGAAAAGTGGGTGATCTGCCTCCACCACAAAAAATCGACGGTCATATATAACCTTACATGCGTTGAAAATGACGTAAAACACCATACACACAAACAAACAATTGTCACTGGTCGTTCTACGGCGGCACCACTGTTGTCAACACGGTGCGAGTTTGTGGCATACTTTGCTTCTATATATCCATGTCACTGCTGTTTGTTTTGAATGCGTGTTTTTGGATGACTGAGTTCCGTAAAGGCTACATTTTATGTTCGACTTTTGTAAAATAATTTTAAAGTCAAATATGTTTATGAAGTGTAAACGTGCCGCACGGTATTTATGTGAGATAACAATACACTATACTGTGGGTAACATAAGCAAAACAGCTATTGCATACCATACCAACACATGAGGATTTACAAACATCAGCTAACCATCTTCGATAACTTAGTCGTTTAGTGTTCCTTTTTAATGCTGAAATATTTGAGTTCATTCATCACTGAGCTACATTCTCGTGATGTTTTTATAATAAATGAAGAAAATTGAAAATAATATAGCCGTATACACATTCCGAATTGCAAGGAGTTATGTAATTATGAGTAGGATAGCCATTTTGAATATTTGACGACAACGAAAAACACAAACTTGACAGAGTCCAACAACAGGAACATGTATATGATATTTAACTAGAATGGAAAAAGTGGTAATATGTCGTTTGATAAACGTCCTTAAATTTGACCTAAGTCTAGCCATGGTGGCCATCAAGGATGACTGGAGGCCCCAAAAACACAAATCTGAGGGGGACTATCCTAAAGATCATTGTAATAAAGTTTCATCAAAATCCTTCATGCGGTTTCAGAGAAGATGTTATTGTTGGCCTTTTCCTCTATAGCTATGTAAACTTTGGATCGGCGTGGCGGCCATTTTGATTATTCGACGATAACGAAAAACACAAACTTGATAGAGGCTAACCCAAGGAACATGTTTATGATATTTCACAAGAATGGAATAAGTGATTTCGGAGGAGATGTTGTTCGAGATTTCCTTAAATTTGACCTTATTTTAGACATGGCGACCATCTTGGATGACTGGCGGCCGCGAAAAACACAAATCTGAGATCGACTATCCCAAATATCATGGTGATTAATATTCATCAAAATCCTTCAAGAGGTTTCAGAGAATATGTCATTTTTAACCTTTTCCTATATAACTCTATGTAAACTTTGGGTCGCCGTGGTGGCCATTTTGATTATTCGACGATAATGAAAAACACAAACTTGATAGAGGCTAACCCAAGGAACATGTTTATGATATTTCACAAGAATGGAATAAGTGATTTCGGAGGAGATGTTGTTCGAGATTTCCTTAAATTTGACCTTTTTTTAGACATGGCGACCATCTTGGATGACTGGCGGCCGCGAAAAATCTGAGAGGGACTATCCCAAATATCATGGTGATTAAGTTTCATCAAAATCTTTCAAGAGGTTTCAGAGAAGATGTCATTTTTAACCTTTTCCTATATAACTCTATGTAAACTTTGGGTCGCCGTGGTGGCCATTTTGATAATTCGACGATAATGAAAAACACAAACTTGATAGAGGCTAACCCAAGGAACATGTTTATGATATTTCACAAGAATGGAATAAGTGATTTCGGAGGAGATGTTGTTCGAGATTTCCTTAAATTTGACCTTATTTTAGACATGGCCACCATCTTGGATGACTGGCGGCCGCGAAAAACACAAATCTGAGAGGGACTATCCCAAATATCATGGTGATTAAATTTCATCAAAATCCTTCAAGAGGGTTCAGAGAAGATGTCATTTTTAACCTTTTCCTATATAACTCTATGTAAACTTTGGGTCGCCGTGGTAGCCATTTTGATTATTCGACGATAACGAAAAACACAAACTTGATAGAGGCCAACCCAAGGAACATGTATATGATATTTCACAAGAATGGAATAATTGGTTTTGGAGATGTCGTTTGAAATGTCCTTAATTTTGACGTAGTTTTAGCCTATCGGCCATCTTGGATGACTTGCAGCCACAAAAAACACAAATCTGGGAGGGGCTATCCCAAGGATCATTGTGATAAAGTTTCATCAAAATCCTTCAAGCGGTTTCAGAGAAGATGTCATTTTTAACGTTTTCCTATAAAACTCTATGTAAACGTTGGGTCGCTGTGGCGGCCATTTTGATTATTCGACGATAACGAAAAACACAAACTTGATAGACGCCAACCCAAGGAACATTTTTATGGTATTTCACAATAATGGAATAAGTGACTTCGGAGGAGATGTCGTTTGAAAATTCCTTAAATTTGACCTAGTTTTAGCCATGGTGGCCATCTTGGATGACTGGCGGCCATGAAAAACACAAATCTGAGAGGGGGTCTCCTAAATAATATTGTGATTAAGTTTCATCAAAATCCTTCAAGCGGTTTCAGAGAAGATGTCGATTTTATAAAATTGCTGACAGACGGACAGACAGACGGACGACGGACGAAAATCGATCCCATAAGTTCGCCTGGCATTTGGCCAGTAGAGCTAAAAACGCTGTAACACTTTGCTGGTAGTACCACTAGGCTAGCTAAGCTGGCAAACTGACGTTGTTTTGACTATCTCTGTCATTAAAACATACTCACTGAGTTAGTTTTAAATGATTTATTTAAGTTGGAACTTTAAAAAGAAACAACAACGTAATGTTCTATATACTGATTTATTAGCTCAGAGTCGATTTATTCGACAACTAAGCTATTTAAAGAAACAGTTGCATGATTTATCCCTTAAATTGTATCTGTCAGGATGGCATTGGCAGGCAATGAGACAGTTGCACTATTTACTGTATAAATATAGAATAAATTGCTTAAAGTGATATTTACTGTAATTTCGAGAAACCAATAAGTTTTTCTACTTTACCAAAATCCTAAATATCTAAATAGTTAATACCTTTAAGGCTTTTGGGTTGTTTGGGTCAATTTGACAGAAGTGTATTTTTTTAATTTGCCGCTAGTGCAACTGCTGACATTCACCTTGTCAGCTCAGTATTTATAGTCCTGACGACGGGATATTCAACCAATCACTGCTCGTCAGGATTATCATCAACCAATGAAAAGACATTTATCTGAAATATTTTGTAAGGATGCAATGCGGTCCTGACACATCAAAATCACATGTATAATACATATAAGCAAAATAAATTTAACACATACACAATAATTCAGTTCTACAGTTATGTCTAAATGTGTCCATAATATGGAATATTTGCAAGTGTCAGCAATAATACAGCATTCAACATTATACAGGATGTCAGGATAGTTATTTAACTACGCCATTTTGTTACACAAGAAATAGTCACTGAACGCTATCTCATTTAACAAATATAAAATGAACAAGAACAATTAATTTACACTGAATTAATATTCCTTTATTTGGAGAAGATTAAGTAACATTAAATTAGTGCATCATTGTACAGGCAGAAGTTTTAATGAATTGAATTGAACTGAAACTGCACTTGATCGGACAAGTACAAAATGGCGGCCTCCATGAAGCTTTTGTCAGGAATGTGCAGTGCAAATAATTAACAATAACAGTGATTATGGATATTACCTGATGGTAAATGAATAATGGGAGAATTGATTTGAACTGATGACTACAATAAAAAACATACATTTACTGTGATAATTACCTCCAAATATGGATAAACACTGTGTGCTAAATAAACACAAACAACCTGTCAGAGCGAACAACTCCACAAGGTAATATTTGGTTACTTCATACCCATTAGCATTCATCTAATAGTCGGTCTAATTGATACATATTTGATTCAGACAAATCTATCAGAGGCAAGGCCCATGACCCTTACATTATGTATACACTGTTGCCTTTTGTAACTGTCCCCGTCCCTGATAAAAAGTGCTTTTCCGTTATACGTTTTGTTTTTGATTTGACACAAGTTCGGCAATTTGTAAAATGTTAACAATAAACACCTAATCAACCAATATTAAATAGTCATCAATAACCCATTTTAAGGTGGGGGTATTTTCTTATGTATAAGACATTGTTCATGAGTATTGTATGTACCATCTCGAACTTACAAAATCATGGGTATATATCAAAGACTTACTCGCGTTAATCGTTATGTTCTGTAATAACAGAAATTCATAAATGAGGCATGCATTAAAGCGTTACGCCTCACCAACAGTTACGCCTCACCACCAGTTACAATTACAATTCGAGAACATTTTGACTTTAAAAAACGTACAGGTTTGGTGCACACTAGAGGTAGATATATAAGCCGAACAGGAAATGTAGCATTTAAGGACCACAGTCAACCAAAAGCACGCATAGAAACAAACAATAATTGTAAAGATGAACTCAGCAGCGGTACCCCTGTTGTCAAACCTCAGTCAACCAAAAGCACGCATAGAAACAAACAACAATTATAAAGATGAACTCAGCAGCGGTACCCCTGTTGTCAAACATCAGTCAACCAAAAGCACGCATAGAAACAAACAACAATTATAAAGATGAACTCAGCAGCGGTACCCCTGTTGTCAAACATCAGTCAACCAAAAGCACGCATAGAAACAAACAACAATTATAAAGATGAACTCAGCAGCGGTACCCCTGTTGTCAAACATCAGTCAACCAAAAGCACGCATAGAAACAAACAACAATTATAAAGATGAACTCAGCAGCGGTACCCCTGTTGTCAAACATCAGTCAACCAAAAGCACGCATAGAAACAAACAACAATTATAAAGATGAACTCAGCAGCGGTACCCCTGTTGTCAAACCTCAGTCAACCAAAAGCACGCATAGAAACAAACAACAATTATAAAGATGAACTCAGCAGCGGTACCCCTGTTGTCAAACCTCAGTCAACCAAAAGCACGCATAGAAACAAACAACAATTATAAAGATGAACTCAGCAGCGGTTCCACTGTTGTCAAACCTCAGTCAACCAAAAGCACGCATAGAAACAAACAACAATTATAAAGATGAACTCAGCAGCGGTACCCCTGTTGTCAAACCTCAGTCAACCAAAAGCACGCATAGAAACAAACAACAATTATAAAGATGAACTCAGCAGCGGTACCCCTGTTGTCAAACCTCAGTCAACCAAAAGCACGCATAGAAACAAACAACAATTATAAAGATGAACTCAGCAGCGGTACCCCAGTTGTCAAACCTCAGTCAACCAAAAGCACGCATAGAAACAAACAACAATTATAAAGATGAACTCAGCAGCGGTACCCCTGTTGTCAAACCTCAGTCAACCAAAAGCACGCATAGAAACAAACAACAATTATAAAGATGAACTCAGCAGCGGTACCCCTGTTGTCAAACCTCAGTCAACCAAAAGCACGCATAGAAACAAACAACAATTATAAAGATGAACTCAGCAGCGGTACCCCTGTTGTCAAACATCAGTCAACCAAAAGCACGCATAGAAACAAACAACAATTATAAAGATGAACTCAGCAGCGGTACCCCTGTTGTCAAACCTCAGTCAACCAAAAGCACGCATAGAAACAAACAACAATTATAAAGATGAACTCAGCAGCGGTACCCCTGTTGTCAAACATCAGTCAACCAAAAGCACGCATAGAAACAAACAACAATTATAAAGATGAACTCAGCAGCGGTACCCCTGTTGTCAAACCTCAGTCAACCAAAAGCACGCATAGAAACAAACAACAATTATAAAGATGAACTCAGCAGCGGTACCCCTGTTGTCAAACAGCAGTCAACCAAAAGCACGCATAGAAACAAACATCAATTATAAAGATGAACTCAGCAGCGGTACCCCTGTTGTCAAACATCAGTCAACCAAAAGCACGCATAGAAACAAACAACAATTATAAAGATGAACTCAGCAGCGGTACCCCTGTTGTCAAACCTCAGTCAACCAAAAGCACGCATAGAAACAAACAACAATTATAAAGATGAACTCAGCAGCGGTACCCCTGTTGTCAAACATCAGTCAACCAAAAGCACGCATAGAAACAAACAACAATTATAAAGATGAACTCAGCAGCGGTACCCCTGTTGTCAAACCTCAGTCAACCAAAAGCACACATAGAAACAAACAACAGTTATAAAGATGAACTCAGCAGCCCTGTTGCCACTTACCGTTCGAATGCGGTACCCCTGTTGTCAAAACTGTTATGCTTGTGTTTCTCATACTTTGCTTCTAATTGTATTTAGCATTGTTGATTGGTTTGTATGCGTGACTGCGTGTTAAGTATATGCATAATTAAAAATCGCATAAGGTTGAAATATATACCTCATGACTTATCCATAATGCAAATTAATTTTACAGAACGTTTGTACGACTAAACGCGACCACCCTGTTCAGCGAAAATCCGCTAATATGGAACTAATTGTTTCCAATCAACCCCAGTGAATGTGCTTTTTGCCTTTTCTTTGTTAACTGGTTCAATATGTTACTCAATAAATAGCAGAAAAAGTGTTCGGTTGTGGTTTTCGTTCGTTCTTTACCTCACCTGAGCCGATTTTCAAATGTCAGCTATTGGTATCACTCTGGTCCGTCCGACGTTAACGTTTGCTTTAAACTTCTTCTCAGAAACCGATCTGTTAATTTACACCTACTTTACATGGAGGACTAATGGCTTTCATGTATGTTAAACTTAGGTCCACGCGACATCTAAGATGACTTTCTTTGCTATAAATGGTCAAAATGACCGAACTCTTCTTCTCAAGAACACTGAACAGATTTCGACATTGTGTTTCTACATTAGTGATCACCAACCACTATTTAACCAAGTTTGTTTAAATGAAGTCTCGGGTGTTAACACTGTATATAGATTAGCGTCACATGTTTTAATTGAATGAGTAAATAGAATGTTGTTTAACAGTTCCTCGACACAATATATGTTATTTAGAGCCGCTCCAGAGGGAGGGGAAGGATACATAGGGATCCGGAAACCTGTCGTTCTCTTACTAACGAATATATTCATTTGGTTTTTAAAAGTAGCTATACTGCGGAAAACAACCAAAATTTACAACATATGTACACCGTTTCTAAACCTACTGACGAGGAGGTATATATATATAACTTACATATTTTGAGAATCCAAACTCAATAGACACGATAGAAACGGTTTTAACCAGCCAGGCCAAACCCGGAAACGGGAGATTCGAATTAACAACTCATAATTATTTTTATTCATTTTCAATCACGGGTATTTTTAGAACCCGTAAATAAACGTTTTAAGTTGTTATTTGGCGGGTTTGTTTATTATTAATGTTCTCGAAGGAAAGACTCCGATACATGAGACAGCCCGCTTGACGTTCCCATGCGAGATCGAGGCTAAGGGTAAATGTATTGCCCAAGAACCCACCATCGCTATCACATAAGCCCTTCCGGCGTTTGGTATAGAGCTTAAAATGGCCAACTCGTTCTCGCATACGTTTTTACACATACTCTCATTGACCTGCTCTCATTAAAAGCTGTTAAATAACGAATTGTATATGGATGTTGCGACGTTGGATACTTCCATCCAACACAATTTAGGAAACTATACATTTAAATGTAGTCATGTATATTTCACTTTGCTGTTTCCATTAGTATTATGTAAATCAACTAGCAACATGATGAGAATCTTTTGTTTTTGTTGTTGTTGTTGTTGTTCAAGTCTAGGTCCCCAGCAGGGGTTTGACTTATTGGAAGATAGATAGTTCTCGTTTTGTTTTGGTTAGAACATGTTTATTATTTGTTTACAATGGTTGTCATGATACATGTTATAGTTCAGCTAGGCATGGCAAGATTTATCTGGCATTGAACATTTACGAATACTGCGTTGCTACACGTATCGGTAAATGGATACCAGTAATAACATAGTATAATACACAAAAGACGTATACTAAATATATATAGATAATTGAATGATAAGTTGACATTAAAATCACCTAGCAATATATCTTTCTTGATGTAATATGTACATGTAAATGAGTTTAATAAACATTTAAAACAGATTGAAGGCAATAGATGTATAAAGTATAGATCACTTCTAGGACCTTTAAAGGTGTATACATACATCTGTGTTTAATGCACAAACACGCTGTATGTTATTCAGGTCAGAAACAGGCAAGTTATACACAGTCATATAACGAATTATCGAGTCCGTATATACGGCAGCAATAGATTTGTATCATCGGCACATTACTATGTGTATTATACGATATAATGTTTATTCCGTACCGGTATGAATCAGAATCCCAGAAAACGTAGCCCCTGTGAAAGAGGCATCCTGCAACATGTATTTACACTTTATCCATGCCTTCTGTCCTTGTGAAAGCACGGCCATCCCGTCAACATACGTATTCGTTGCAGTATCACCTGCATATTGTAACGTCGAACCGATAATGTTGTCCGCCGCTATAATCTGGACGATAATATTCTTCCTGCTTTGGATACGAAACATTACTGTAAACATGTAGGTGCCGGAATGTGGAGCGGTAAAATAGCCCGTACTGCGATTATACCCTCCACCAATGTTAGACAAGATGCCACCGAAGATTACCATTTGACCATGTGGAGATGCAGACGTTAAAGCTGTAAATAAAACAGTCGGCGTCTTGAGCTCATCTGGAAAGCAAAATAACGCATAGTAAAATTATGATTTATCAATGTTTATATTGATTACACATGTTCAAATGATTGGGAAGGGCCGTAACTAATGTTGTTAGAACTAGTGGCCCAACTCGTTTGCATATTATATGGCAATAAAATATGTTTAAATCATAAAGATGTCGTGTTATAAGATATATATCTATGTTTGCCATATATCCATATATAGAATATTTCCTCTCCATTACTTTGCCGGATTCGCAGTGAATGATTTTTTTTTTAAATTAAAACAAAAACGGTTTCCTGTCAAAACTGCCTGGTTTAATAGAACGGAAAGATAAACCCATAATAAAGAAATGCACGAGAAATCAGACTGTGCACGACTGAGCAGTGTCTTTAAATGTGCATTTCCCACATGGTCATGTAAAACAGATGCAATGGTGTATTAACTTTCTTTGTGAGAAGTTATACTATTGTATTTGAGTGAGAATTTATTATATTTAATTTATTATATTGTATTTGTGAAAAATCTCCTAATGTATGTGTGAATATGTTTTAATTGCATTTGTGGAAATGTATACTATTGAATGTGTGAGGATTATACTATTGCATGTATGAGAATTTATACTATTTTACGTGTGACAATAATACTATTGTATGTTTGAGAATTGATACTATTCTATGAGCGAGAATTTATGCTTATGTGGGTCATTTTCAAATAATGGAGTGATCAGATTCGGAAAAAAATGAAATATGCGTCAAACTAAATTTTACACATAAACGAGGCTGTGGACAGTCAAAACGTATAATATGCAAACACAGCGCTTTTAAATAAATGTTTTATTACTATTTAAAGCAGCAACAACCTTTGCCATGTGTCTGTGATGTTACCGAAATTGTTTGATAAATTTAAACGGTGAAAACTAAAGTATAAAGTAAAATATCACACTAATGTGACTCATATATTACTGTGTTTACATCAAAACTAAATACTGGGTTAGTTGTCTCTTTATCATTGTTAAAAGTAACAAATTCCGTCAAAATTTTTTCACATAACAATTTTAAATAACTTAAACAAAATATTAAGCATTATCTTGCCCTAAATACTATTTTAATTATCTCAAACCATAGCATTTTAAATAGAAATGGCAACTAAAATATATGACAATATAAATTCTACCACTACACTCAAGAGATATGAAAACGCAACACGGGAATTTCCGCTATATATTGTATATACTGCACACTTAATTGCACATAATATTCCACAGAAATCCCAAGACGTTTTGTAAAAAAAAAGTTGCAGTTAATTAGAGAAAGGACACAACTGTGATGTTGTAGACGTTTTAATCACACTACACCTTGTAACAAGAAATTCATAATGTTGAAGTTGCTCTTTGAAAAACTGAGCCAGCTCAGTACTGTATTTAATGTAAATAGTTCGCAAACTTTTGCATCCTAAGTTTGCTAACATGCTTGAGCCAAACGCGTACTCTGTCAATAATGAAACTTTGCAGGAATACTATTTGCTGTATTATTTGTTGTTTTAGTATTTTTTTCTAAAAGGAAAGGTCTTACGTAGCCATGTGCCATTCGATTAAAAGCAGCATATTGTACATACAATATATAGCGGAAATTCCCGTGTTGCGTTTTCATATCTCTTGAGTGTATATCACAAATGATAAGTAGCGGTAACATCACGGACATATTTTGAAACACCAATGACCATTCCAGAAATATTATCAGTTGTGCGTCACAGTTATCACGGTAGACGTGTAGTGGTGTCATTTTGGAATGAATGTAACATTGACACATCTGTTTTGCAATAGTAGATATTTAGAGTTATAACTCTGAAACAAATCCTACTTTTTTCATTTTGCCGATTTTGTAACATCGCATGTGGTTTTTCATGAAACTGTGATATTTACATTGTAAAATCGAAGTGGAATCGTTCAGTTCTTTTTGGGATCGAATCGGGAACCGGGAACTAGTAACCAGTTCCCGATTCGTGTCGAATCTGGCGTCTGGGTGTGTTTAGGCCTGAGAAATTGCGTGGAAATCGTAAAGTATCATATTACTTGATGGTTAGGAAATATAACTCTAAAAAAAAGCTTCTTTATTTTACCGATTTTATAACATCGCATGTCGTTTTCCATGAAACTAGAATATGTGCAATATGAAAATCAAGGCGATATTATTCAATTTCTCATTGTGTTCGAATCGGGAACAAGGAACGGGGAATCAGGAACCATTTCCTAGTTACCAGTTGCTTGTTCCCACTTCGATTCGAATAAGGAACCGAAAACTGGTGACCGGGAACCTGGAACTTGGAACCAACTTTATGCTCATCCTGAATGAATTTTATCTGCGTTGACTCGAGTTTTTATTAGGCATTATACTTCGTCAAACTATCATTGATTGATTAAAGATTAAAGAAACTAACCCGCCAAAGGACGAAGAAATTGCAATACAAAATCATTGATCAAAACTCTTGGCGGGTGTTCAGGGAATATAATAATGTATATGTGCCGATTAAAAGTAGGTTTATTAACGACTTCTTAAAATACCCCTGATTTAATATGCGTTAAATGAAATATCAGTTGGTAACTCTTAATTCGACGCTCCAGTTCTGGGTTTTCTCCAGGCTGATTAAAGCTGTTTATATTGTGTCTATAGATTCTCAAAATAGGTAAATTATATGAACGTGAAGTTGGCAGTAGCAGTAGCAGTAGCAGCTACTGCCAGCAGTAGCAGCTACTGCCAGCAGTAGCAGCAGTAGCAATAGTTACTGCCAGCAGTAGCAGCAGTAGCAGTAGTTACTGCCAGCAGTAGCAGCAGTAGTAGCAGTAGCAGTAGTTAATGCCAGCAGTAGAGCACCATCTCAGTAGGTATATTCATCGCAAGTGCTTTTTTTGCGCAGTATGTTGTTTCTACTTTCCCACCATCATGTTTAGCATACAACCCCTTTCGCATCTTTCGCAACCATAATATGTTTGGTTTGCTACTGATATTGCTACTGCTACTGCTAACTACTGCCAGCAGTAGCAGCAGTAGCAGTAGCTACTGCCAGCAGTAGCAGCAGTAGAGTCAATAGTCATTTTAATTACGACGATATATGATCATCGATAAATGATGTTTTCTTTGCGCAAGTATGTTGTTTCTACCTCCCACAATCATGTTTAACAGACAACCCCTTTCGCAGCCATTATATGTTTGCTACTGCTATTGCTACTGCTACTGCTACTGCTACTGCTACTGCTAACTACTGCCAGCAGTAGCAGCAGTAGCAGTAGTTACTGCCAGCAGTGGCAGCAGTAGCAGTAGTTACTGCCAGCAGTAGAGCACCATCTCAGTAGGTATATTCATCGCTAGTGCTTTTTTTGCGCAGTATGTTGTTTCTACGTAATTTCCCACCATCATGTATATCATACAACCCCTTTCGCATCTTCGCAACCATCATATGTTTGGTTTGCTACTGCTATTGCTACTGCTACTGCTAACTACTGCCAGCAGTAGCAGCAGTAGCAGCAGTAGCAGTAGCTACTGCCAGCAGTAGCAGCAGTAGAGTCAATAGTCATCTTAATTACGACGATATATGATCATCGATATATGATGCTTTCTTTGCGCAAGTATGTTGTTTCTACTTTCCCACAATCATGTTTAACAGACAACCCCGTTCGCAGCCATCATATGTTTGCTACTGCTATTGCTACTGCTATTGCTACTGCTACTGCTACTGCTAACTACTGCCAGCAGTAGCAGCAGTAGTTACTGCCAGCAGTAGCACCAGTAGAGTCAATAGTCATCGTAATTTTGACGATACATGTTTTCTTTGCGCAAGTATGTTGTTTCTACTTTTCCACCATCATGTTTAACAGACAACCCACTTTCGCAACCATCATATGTTTGCTACTGCTACTGCTACTAGCAGTATGCTACTGCTACTGCTGCTACAGTAGCAGTAGCTACTTCCAGCAGTAGCAGTAGGTAGAGCACTCATCTCAGATACTCATCGCAAGAATATAAGTTCAATTTTGAACCACATGTTTTATAACACAACCGTTTCTCCAATATCAAGTATATATACATGTTTCCCTACCATTAATGCTGTGACTTTTGAGTTACTGCTAGCAGTAGGAGCAGTAGCAGTAACTACTACAAGTAATATCAGTAGCAGTAGAAGTATATACTTCTAGCAGTAGATGCAGTAGAGCACATCAACATATATTGTTGTTTCTACTTTCCATTTCTAACCATCATGTTTTATAGACAACCTCTTTCGCACTTCGTTCTCAATCGTTACAGCTGAAACTTATTAAACAAAAATAGGTCTAGTTGTCGGATAACGAGTGTCGCTGGTGGGCAGATCAACATCACAGACATGCAGTCTCACTGGATATTAAAAGCGTGATGGCCAGCCTAGTAATACCACCCCGCTTGAGATTGTTTATCGCAGTTTTTGTTCTACTGATGTAGTACTGAAGTCTGTACAGCGGTACATTTGAACATGCGTTTTCTGTCCGATTACGGGTGTTGCCGGCGAAAAATTCAAACTCATAGATACGTGGTCTCAGCGATTTTTTAAAGCAAGATGGCCGACCTACTAAAATCAACCTATTTGAAATTCTTTATCAACGTTTCAGTTCTACTGCTGTGTTACTGAAATTTGTACTGAAATATACTCGAAATGGCGTTTTTGTCGGGTTTCGGGTGTTGCCTGCGGGCAGATAAATCACATAGACACGCTTGCGCAGCGTTTTTTCAAAGCCTTTTGGTAGTGCTACTAAAATCACACCATTTGAGACCGCTTATCACAATTGTGATTCTACTGCTGTATTATTGAATTTTCGGAAGTAGTCAAAAACACGTCTGGCTTCGGGTTTCGGGTGTTACCGGCGGGCAGATCAACCACATAGACACGATGGCGCAGCGTTTTTTAAAAGCCTTTTGGTAGTCTAATAAAATCACACCATTTGAGACCGTTTATCACAATTTTGGTTCTACTGCTGTATGATTGAAAGTTCGAAAGTAGTCAAAAACATGTCCAGTCGTCGGGTTTCGGGTGTTGCCGGCGGGCAGATCAACCACATAGACACGATGGCGCAGAGTTTTTTCAAAGCCTTTTGGTAGTGCTACTAAAATCACACCATTTGAGACCGTTTATCACAATTTTGGTTCTACTGCTGTATGATTGAACGTTCGAAAGTAGTCAAAAACATGTCTGGTCGTCGGGTTTCGGGTGTTGCCGGCGGGCAGATCAACCACATAGACACGCTGGCGCAGGTTTTTTTAAAAGCCTTTTGGTAGTGCTACTAAAATCACACCATTTGAGACCGTTTATCACAATTTTGGTTCTACTGCTGTATGATTGAAAGTTCGAAAGTAGTAAAAGTACGTCTGGTCGTCGGATAACGAGTGTTGCCGGCGGGCAGATCAACCACATAGACACGCTGGCGCAGCGTTTTTTAAAGCCTTTTGGTATTGCAACTAAAATCACGCCATTTGAGACCGTTTATCACAATTGTGGTTCTACTGCTGTATGATTGAAAGTTCGAAAGTAGTAAAAACAAGTCTGGTCGTCGGATAACGAGTGTTGCCGCCGGGCAGATCAACCATAAAGACACGATGGCGCAGCGTTTTTTTTAAAGCCTTTTGGTGATGCTATGAAAATCACACAATTTTAGACCGTTTATCACAATTTTGGTTCTACTGCTGTATGATTGAAAGTTCGAAAGTAGTAAAAACACGTCTGATCGTCGGATAACGATTGTTGCTGGCGGGCAGATCAACCACATAGACAAGCTGGCGCAGCGTTTTTTAAAGCCTTTTGGTAGTGCAACTAAAATCACGCCATTTGAGACCGTTTATCACAATTCTGATTCTACTGCTGTATGATTGAAAGTTCGAAAGAAGTCAAAAACACGTCTGGTCGTCGGGTTTCGGGTGTTGCCGGCGGGCAGATCAACCACATAGACACGCTGGCGCAGCGTTTTTTTAAAGCCTTTCGGTAGTGCTACTAAAATCACACCATTTGAGACCGTTTATCACAATTGTGGTTCTACTGCTGTATGATTGAAAGGTTGAAAGTAGTAAAAACACGTCTAGGCGTCGGATAACGAGTGTTGCCGGCGGGCAGATCAACCACATAGACACGCTGGTGCAGCGTTTTTTTAAAGCCTTTTGTTAGTGCTACTAAAATCACACCATTTGAGACCGTTTTTCACAATTTTGGTTCTACTGCTGTATGATTGAAAGTTCGAAAGTAGTCAAAAACATGTCTGGTCGTCGGGTTTCGGATGTTGCCGGCGGGCAGATCAACCACAACGACACGCTGTCGCAGCGTTTTTTAAAGTCGTACACTAAATTTGATTGAATCCCGTTCAGCAGTTTAGGAGAAGATATGGTAACGGACGGACGGAGGGATAGACGGACGGACGGATGGACAGAACAGATGGACAATCGGGGGCAATGTTAATATAGATCTACCCTGTTTTATTCAAAAGGTTGGTATAATAATTGCGCGTTGTGTATATATAATCAGCTTCTTCGTTATTGAATTCTCCGGCGCAGTAACTCCATTGTTACCAGTTCAACAGAATACGACACTGCAACCAGTCGTCTGCTTAGATTGTCGTTTTTTGGAAGACCACGTGTTCCTGTCTGTCGTTTTTTGGAAGACCACGTGTTCCTGTCTCCTAGAAACCATGTGCTCCAGTACCAGCAGTGTGCTTTGGTTCCCGCTATAGAACTTGCGAATGAGTTACGGTGTTTAAGTTACCGTATATCACTGGACGCGTAGTTAGATAAATAAGAAGAACATATTAAAGCAATGTAGAATGATGTTTTCAGCTTTAAGTACGAACTATGCCCGTGGATCTAGTTTATCAATATTTTAACGGCAAAAAAGGTGTTTGTCTTCCAAAAGGTCATGACGCCATGAATATCTTTTAAAATAAATGACTGTTTTGTAAACAACACATTTATTGTAAACAACACATTTATTGTTTTATAAGTTATTCAAAATAAGGAAGCACATCCAAACAAATAAAATAACAATTTCTTTAATTTTTTTAAGGGACACACGTGTTTGCATATCAATATTAAGCAAACCTCCATAAAAGAATGTCATAAAAGGGTATTATTTTGTAGTGGTGTCCTCGTTCCGTTAGTTTGGTGAAGATTTCGCAAGAACAGCCACATTCGTTTCTAAAGAAAATTGTTAAAGTGTCCCCTATATTTAAATTAAACATAAATCAGCCCTGTGATGGAGGAACACGTAACTTCAGGGCCATTGTAGATTAAAGCTCAGCACTATAGCCTATGCAAAATGGCATGACTGTAGTCAAAACTGTTCTTTTGTCAAAATAGTGAAAAAGTAAAACGTGTAAACATGATAACATTTATCTTAGCCATTTTCTCTGTTTGTGTCTGTTAAATGTGAGTGGTGAAGTAAAAAATCTTTTTCATGAATAATAGAGTTGTATAACATTTGTCCCCAGGTCGTTTTCACATGTAAGTTTGTGTTTTTTTAACATTTGTGTAAGATTTACATATAAAGTAACATTGCCTTACATTTGTGACAGTTTCACATACCATTTTCGCGTTCAAGCTTCCTACATGCAGATCCACAATCTTATTGTAGTACCGATACATAACATAAAACTATGATAGCTATATTTGATTCTCCTGGTTTGGTACTTCATGAGATTAGAACCGAGTAGGCCTTGTAACCGGAAGTTTGCATTATTCGACAACTTATTCAGGAAAATTGCGCGTGTGTCCCATATTTAAAAAGTAGAGTTTGTGTAGGAACCTCAAACCCAAAAAGTGTCACATATGTAAAATAAAAAAGTCACGTAAATAAATAACCTGCCCCAAATGTATCACGGTTAGTTACATATGTAAAAGAATTATTTTGTGACAAATGTAAAAAAAAAAAAGTTGACAAATGTAAACAATAATTGAAAGTGACATACATTATGTGCAAAAACGGACACAAAAGTAATAAACGTGCACATTAGGTTGTTGTTTTACCCAATCATGGAAAACGTTTCTTGCACTTAATTTATTTACTGGCTGGTCAAATGTCAAGTTCACTATGACCTGGGCATAAATTCATCAACTCTACTCAGACTAAAAATCTAATTTTTTGCAAACCCTATTAACACAAAATTATGGGTAAGAATTGTGATTTTCAAACATTTTCTGTTAAGTTACCTTAAGTTACATTTAAAATTACTCGTTTCTGTAAGAAATTTAGTAATTTGCTTGTAAAATTGTTTTTATTTGGAATTAAAGAAAAAGAAAGAGATTTTGAGTCGAGTCTGAAACTTGTGCTCACATTTTTAATGAATATTAGGCTTGACCATGAAAACTTATTTCCAGGCTGTCATTCATAAATTATTTGCCCTGTAATCTGGAAACTTTATACAAATAATACTCTTGGTTAAACAACAACCCCTATCAGTGTTTTTGTAAGAAGGTCAAAAGTCAAGGTCATATGGACCTGACACCTAGAGGAAATGATTTAAACATAAACAACTTAAAGGGAATGTAGGCATACGGGTAAATAATCTTAATTATTGAGAGTTTTGACAAACTTGGATAAAATGAAAGAATTTTCAAAATCGGATGATAAAATAGTATTTTAGCTGACCGATATGCACAATATTAATTAAATTGTGTATATTCCCTGCACAACAAAGTATACATTACGTGGTTCCTCCTTAATTTTATCAAGCGATGGCAAAGCTTATATTAGCAGTATTTTATAACAAATATTTCGACAATAAAACACGTTTAACTGAAAAATGCGATAACCTGTTTAAAATTGCCTATTAAATGTTTTAATTTTACAACATGCTACCTTTTTAAGCCGAAATTGATGTTTTATATCATACCCCAGCCAACCCCGTTTTCGCTTCTTGGAGAAGGGGTTGGATGAGGTATTAAAGTTAATACTCGGACCACGTAATGTGTGTGGTATACTGGAAGCAGTCTGTTTGTCTGTCTGTCTGTCTGTCGTTCTGTCTGTCTGTCTGTAGACACAGCCTTGTCCGATAACTGTTTCGCTATATATCTATTCAAGACGAATATAGCCACACTCAAAATGTGTTTGTTTGGTGTTGAGCGTAATGTTCAGCATATTTAAGGTAACGTATGACGCTCGAATTGTTCTGTGGTCGAGGAAGACCACTCACTTATTCCTGGGTAGAACTAGTACTGTACACCTCCCACCATCATAAAGAATCAACACTTTCTTAATTACAAGTCGAGCTCCCAGTGGGATTTGAACCCGCAGCGGCGAGGTGAGAGGCGAGAAGGTTTACAACGCAACGTCGTTGTACCAACCCTAAAGGTAACAACTGCACTAAAGGTAACACACTGCACTAAAGGAAACAATTTAAAAATTTCTTTAAGTTCTTTTATAGCAAAATTGTTTAAGCAATGCATCTTCACCGAAACTGGAGATGTTTATAAACCATCCAGAGTAGTCTCATTTCTGCGTTTACGTATGGAATACAAATTAAAACAGTATATGGGACTGGGGAGTGTCTTGATAAATTAAGATTTTTTTTTAAATTTTTGCAGCGTTTATGCAGTTTGAAGCACTGGTCTTAAATGGCAAATGTCATAAATGAATTTGTCGAATTATTGTAAGTTTGTCATTCACTACTACCGTTTAAAACCGCATTAACGCCCAAACAACGTTCGTCGTGGAACTTACCATTTACTATCTGCGTTTAAAACTGCATAAACGCTAAAAATATTAAAATCTATTATTATATAAACTGTATTTGCCAGTCGGTATAGTACCAACAATAACGTGCCTTGAGAAAATAATAATGATAAAAAAGGCAAGAGAGACAACTACCGTCAGGGTATTTTCAGACAGTGGAATAAACTATTTCTATTGAGACACATTGGATGCGCGCGCATTAGTTTCGATTCTTTGAAAAGTGAAGTTTACTCGAAATCGGACGCTTTTTTCAAATGAATATAATAATTACTCAATACATTTTACTTTGCGGCTTATTTTCCTCGCAAAAATATACAGCCGAGTTTCCAATCTGAAAACAAGTACCAAGAATGTGTTGTTACCTTTAGGGCATATGGTTGTTACCCTTAGTGCAGGTAAAACTCGTGTTCCTTTAGTGCAGCAGTTGTTACCTTTAGTGCAAACTTTTTTGTTACCTTTAGTGTAGGTTGTTACCTTTAGTCTCAAAAGTTTTACCTTTAGTGAAGTTTGTTACCTTTAGTGCAGTTGTAACCTTTAGGGTTGCAACAGTCGTTAACCACTTAGACACGGCGACGGCACCCCACACTCATACAACTTTAATTAGTTTTTCCAGTGGATGCACATATACATTTTGGGGGTCAAAGGGTTACCTGACAGTGAACAACCTTGTCCGCTCTATAATCAATTTATGTAGCCATCACAGGTATACTGTCCATGGTGAGAGGATGACCTTTATGCAGTATAGGGTCAATGGGTTTAAGGTTACAATGACCTGATAATTAAACACATTGTCCGCTCCATAACCAAGACTGTTAGCCATATGCATTAAACGTCACCGATAGACAGGCCATGGAGAAGGGATGAACCTATACATTTTAGGGTCAATAAGTGCAAGGTAAAGGTTACCGTTACCTGATAATGAAATACCTCGTCCGTTCTATGACAGCAGTAGAAAGTAGAACAAAAATTGCTATGAACAATCTCAAGTGGGGTGGTTTAAGTAGGCTGGCTATCATGCTTCTGAAATCCAGTGAGACTGCATATCTGTGATGTTGAATGTCCCGCCGGCAACACCCGAAACCCGACGACCAGACGTGTTTTTGACTACTTTCGAACTTTCAATCATACAGCAGTAGAACCAAAATTGTGATAAACGGTCTGAAATGGTGTGATTTTAGTAGCACTACCAAAAGGCTTTAAAAAACCGCTGCGCCAGCGTGTCTATGTGGTTGATCTGCCCGCCGGCAACACCCGAAACCCGACGACCAGACGTGTTTTTAACTACTTTCGAACATTCAATCAAACATCATTAGAACCAAAATTGTGATAAACGGTCTCAAATGGTGTGATTTTAGTAGCACTACCAAAAAGCTTTAAAAAAACGCTGCACCAGCGTGTCTATGTGGTTGATCCGCCCGCCGGTAACACCCGAAACCCGACGACCAGACATGTTTTTGACTACTTTCGAACATTCAATCATACAGCAGTAGAATCAAAATTGAGATAAACGGTCTCAAATGGTGTGATTTTAGTAGCACTGTTATACGCCGTTTGCGAATAACCGGCCAATTACGAATTCCGAAACGGAGGGGCCATTTACGAATATGCTTATTTATTGTATTTTACCAAATAAAAACACATACACATGCTTGTTTTCCTAATTTTAGTACAAACATGTTTTGTTTTGTAAATAAAAAGCTTCTGGAATAAACGAGTATGTTAAAAATCACAAATCGTGATGTTCGCATTTCTGTACTGTAGGATCTGAAACGTCCATGTAGATCGATCTTTTTAAACGTATTTAATAGTATTCAGGCAGTTGCACTCTTTCCTTCATTATTAATTCAATAATAAGATGCATAGAATGGTATTACCAGAAACTGTAAATAACCTTAGGTTAGGGTACTTGGAGAAATGGAGCATCAACGGTACAACAACAACAAGGGACATGCGCAGTGAAGCAGTCTTCACAAAATGACGTTTTGAGTAGAGATTAGCAGAAGCAAATCATCATAGGACGACCAATGGCAGAAAGATGAACAACTGTCAAGTGAATATGTGTGGTACAACAACTTGTTTTATGTTGATTTATATGTTTAGAATACTTCCAGGTTATGAAGGTGTGATGAAATTATGCAGTTGGCTTGGCCAGGGCTTTATATGACAATTATCAGCCCAGGCTATAAAGCCCAGGCTTGGCCGAGTTGGTGGGTGGGGCACTTGTAGTAAATATCTTATAAATTTACTTTTTTATCATCTGATACTCAATATTGTTGCATATCATGCTCGTCAAAAAAGAAAAATAACGTAATATTGTCTTTTATCACACTGTCACTATATTTGTATCATGCTATCGTTCGGAACGTTTGGTACTGGATTTTTTATTCATCCTTGCCATTTACCAGTACTGGCTGTATACCAGATATCGTCATTTTTATGTTGATTCTTTAATATATTTAAATCAAAACTAGTCATCTCATAAATATTTTTGCCGGTAGAGAAGCTTACCCCTTTGCCGTAAATATTCTGTGTTACATTGTTCCTATTCTCAGTAACAAGTGTCACGTGACCGTTACTAAATATAGACTGAACTGGGCCGGTCGTTTGAGCTAAAAGTAGTAGTTATCGTCATGTTTAGTTTAATACCGAATAATCCATGTTTGGGATAACAAAACGTGTGTATAGTTATTAATTGAAACATAAATTTACCATTGCATATGAATACACAAAAAATATCTTGAAAAAAATCATATCTACAATTTAAAATGTTTTTTCAACTGTAGGTATCGGATGTAATTTACTTCACTTCGACATTCATAATTTAAAAGGAAATAACTGTCCGCATGACGTGAACTAGTTGTCATCCTTGGCTGAAAATTGTTATCACATGCTTTTAGTTTTTTGGGCATGTCAAATTGATTCAATGGTTCGACGTAAAAGGTCAACTATTTTAAACGGAAATTTTCCTGCGCATGCGCATAAGCGCGTGAATCCCCCGATTGTGTTTTGTTTATAACGGTATTTATATAGGTAAACGAGTTGGTTTGAGAGCGATTGTTAACATTTCTAAAAAAAAAATTCCTCTCCAATTCTCTGATGATAGTGTGTAGTGATTTGTAAAGTGGGGTCGAAAAATAATCACAAAATTGAGCGTTTTATTGATAATGACGAAATCTGGTGAATGACGATAACTGGTACACAGCCAGTACTGAAGTCTGTTCTGACTATACACTGATCGTGGCATCAGATTGAAATGTTGTCTCTGAATTTTTATTTATTCAGCAGAATCCCTGCCAGTATGTGAAACGTCTCGAAGATATCCGAGATAATCCCCCAAATATGACTTGTGGTGAACAAATCTGTCTCATTTATCATAAGTTGTCTTTGGGTGCTTTTTTTACATACAGATTTTTATAGATGCACCCTAAACGACGTATATAAAAATAAAAAAGTGTCTCGCCATTCGTAGACGTGCATTCTCGCGGGTAAGCATGAGATCTAATTGCAATCTCATGTTTTTGGTGCTAATTAAGGTCAGGATTTTTACTTATTTCATGATTCTTTCAGATGATAAAATAATTTCAAAATATTTTATACTGGTTTAAAAAAATAAAAATAAAAATTGTTTTACCGCCAGCTCCAAATTAAAAAAAGACGGCGAATATAGGCGGTTGCCGGCTATTAGAGACAACCCTGCTAGTAGTGCTTTATAATCTGATCTATCGAGGACACAAAAATTAGTTGACAAGAAATCTTTACCCGGTTACAGTACACACTGGCTCCGGGATTTTTTAAACCCTTTTCTAAGGACTGGAACGGGTATAAAATGTGTGCCTGTATTCATATAACCCTAAACTCAATTACTGCCGTACATGCACCTATGCACAAAATTGATTTAATTTAAAATGTGCAACCTTTTAATGTCGCGCAAAAAAGTGAAGTGGGCATTTAAAAATCAAAAGTTGTGATGCTTGGATTTCCACTTACAAGTCAACTTTTTAAACATGTTTTATAGTAGTATTCTTGATAATGTGCACAGTCTTTACTTTATTCAGGACTTTATTATCATATCAGGGTTTGATATTAACAGTTGTCCCCTTGTCCTGTGCCATGTATATTCTACTGGGGACAAGTTAATTGTCCCAGGTGACCTGTCCTACAGACAACTAAATTTTATAACAAGAAATGAATTTTACATCTTTAAAACTTGTGACCGAAAAAATGTCAAAACATTGGTGAGCACTTTGTATATGATAAATAAAAACCATCTTGTTTTCATTGGTGGAATGCAAATGAGGGAATGTAATGTCACTTTCATGATTGATCTTATATATATGTATTTTGGGGTTTCTGTTGTAATTTTTTTTTTACCTCGAATTGCAGCAGAACGACCCCAAAATAAACACATATATAATAAATCACCATGAAATGGTGATTTTACTTGATTTATTAAAACTTTTTTAAAATAGGGGTAGTGAAGATTGCAAGTTTATTTTTTTTTAAATGAAATGGTGATTTTACTTGATTTATTAAAACTTTTTCAAAAATTGGGGTAGTGAAGATTGCAAGTTTATTTTTTTATTTATAAGTTGTCAAAATTATAAAATGTTTATTTAATACAAAACAAATTTGTTGATTTGTTATCAAAATTACATTCAATTAACAATTTTCTGACCTTGAATACAAAGGTGATGGATCGTACTCATACACATTACTAAAACAATTTATTACACACTTTTTAGACTTTTTTGTAAGGTTGCCATTGCTTCTTTTCTTCCCTGCTCCACTAGTTCTTTTTTTTGAGCTTCACTTATTTCAGCCTTTTTTTGTTTGGTGTCTTCTTTTAAACTATAATATTTATCTAACTCATCTAAAATCATCTTAAACTCTTGATCAGATATTTGCGCATCACTCAACGCTTTTGATATTAACTGCTTTATACTATTTAACTTAGCCTCTGCCAAAGTTTTTATTTCATGATGTTTTTGAGCTTTTGCATTAAGCTTGCGTCTGATAAAATTAACACAAACACCTGTAGCTCCACATACTATTGCTGCTATTTCTAAAGGTAACAAAACTGGAATAACAAATCCAATCCCAGCCATAATAACACCTGCAGATATCAAGGTAGTGTCAATTCCATCTGTAATATTAATACCACGTTTATATTTTTTATAAAGTGACTGACGTATATCTCGTTCTGTAATTAACTTTTTTTCAATTTCTGAAATCTTTTGTAATCTATAATTTTGTCCGTTTTCCACTGAATTTTCCACTGACAAATCAGGATATATACTTGGTGCCGTTGGTTGCTTCGGCATTTTTTATTAATAAATAAAAAATTAAATTAATTCAATTAATAATGATGCCACCGTATTTACAGCTGTAGCGTTGGCAATCTTGCATACAAAGTTAACAAGAGAACCAGCACCAATTTCTAAAGGTTTATCAAAGTTATCATGATTGCGTGGAATGATGTGAAGCGTTATGCCATAATTTGGTTGTTCAACACCATTGACAGAAACTATTACAGATACGTCACCAACTAATCGTTCACATGCTAAACCTATTCCCATAATCCGTCCACGGCGTGTCATTACATGTCCCACATTTTTTTCTGCCTCGCCGTTACCAAATGAGAGTATTCTGTTTGACACAAGTGGACCCTTAGCCTCTGCAAATATTGTTATAATCCCATATTTAAGATTATCAACTCTATTTTTCAAATTATTAAACTGGTTAACAAAAGGCACAATTCGTCTATATAAATCTTGAACATTATTTATCAAAGCCTCTAAGTCTTCTGTTTTTTTAGGGCTTGGTGGTCCAAATATACTCATTTTTTTTTTTTTATAAAAATATATTTTTTAAATAATTTCTAAAACACAACTCACAGGCAAACCGTGATTAAATATCTTGTTGCCATACTCATCTCTAACTTCTATTTTCAATTCAGTAATTGCACCATTCATAAGACAGTGATATTCAGGATAAAAACTTGTATATACTATATCTCCAAACTGCTTATTTACTACAGGTACAACACCTATAATAGTGCTTGGCTTACCATTGAAATAATTCCTACTCGTATTAACTTGTTCCAGATGAACATATAGCTGTTTATAAGGAGCTAAATCAATTGATTGTTTTCCAATATAAGTACCTTCCACCCATTCTCTGTCCCTGAATCCCAGCATTTTTGAAAGACCGCTTGATAATCGTGTCCTTGTTGATATAATTAAAGAGGCTATACCATTCTGCTCACCAACGGTTAGGGTAATATTCAATCCTTCAAATATATCTGCCAACTGTTGAAAGTTATAGAGTCCATCTGGTATACGTAATGTATGGTCTGGTGCATTTTTTTTTCTTATGACTTCATGATTAATATTATACCAACCGACAGTGTATGTAAAACTCCTTAATCCAATGCGCTTTGTTCCATCTCTATTATCGATATACTGTTGTAAATTAATAGAGTTGTCTATGTTTGAAATAGTATGAAACATTTTTTTTAATATATAAATATAAAAACACAAATAAAAATGATTTCTAAAGAATTCAAATATAACCCAGATGCTCAATATTTAAATACTTTCAGCAAGAAAGTAATAGATATAATAAATCAAAACATAGTCATTACATCAGACGGTAAAGGCTTTAAAGCATCATTTCCCAATGTCTTTGAAAAATACAAACTCCCGTACGTCAAATCAGATGCTATAGTCCAACGCTGGGGAACAGATTGTATGTTATTTTGGCAGAATCAGTTAAACTTTGCTATTTGGTGTGCGACCACTGGCTGTGGTATTGATTTTAACAATCATCTAAAAGCTGATACTCTGGTTGGTTCGTTATTTCGATTTCATGTATATTACCAAGTCAGAAGAATATTATTTGAAATGAGTGTAGCAATGCCACAAGACTCAAATTGGAATGCATTTAGTACCACATATAACCGAAACGCATACGAGAGAATATGCAAGGAGTTTAACGTTGACTTAAATTCAGACTGGAGACAGAAACAAAGCTATAATAATGGCCTAGGAACAATTTATAATTACTGGACAAATATTGGTTATCATCCTTTGGTAAATACTGTATACGACAACAAAACGATGAGTTTTACAGTCTATGAGAGTGATAAAACATATCACATTGATTACATTGCACAACGATCTGAGGCTGACAACAGCTGGTCTACTTTTATACTAGATGATTCATCTGGATTTACAAGGGCAGGAGTAGAAAGAATCAATGACAGCATAAGAACATACTGCTGGGCAATTCTTGGTTCACAATCACAAACAAGAACTGATATACTTGGAACTGGAACGGCATTTGATGCACAGAAACAATTTTTAGCAAATGTAGAGGACGCAATAAATAGCCCCATTGACTTGCCCAGTCAAATTTCAAGATATGAAAACACCTTAAAATATGCAAGAAGTAAAGTTAATTTTGTCTATGGAAGTGGATTGTACATGTCTCCGAGTGACATGGAATTAAGAATCGGAATAATACAATACTACAATAATGAAATTGTAATAGCAACCGATGCACAAGCATTAGGATTGAATAATGATGTAAATGTAAAACCAGTGCCACAAAAATATTCAACCTTTTCAAGGCACCAAAACAAAGAAATTTTTACCGGAACATTCTGACTTTGATAAATCATCAATACATAAAATTGTGTATCATAACTCACCAGAAATACAAAAAATAGCGATTGAACACGAAGATAACAAAACAACTATAATTGTTGGTACTATAGTAATAGGTCTTGCTGCATTACTTATTTATGAGATTTACTAAACCACTCTTTAGCTGCCACATACAACAACCCGGAAACAAACACAAGCAGAGCCCATAGATTGTTACCAAGCCAATTAATAACATTACCTGTTGCAGATAAAAGCCATGATACTATTGCACCAATAACTCCTGGAAGTGCTGCAGCAGCTTTACCAGCTAGGTTGGCAAGAAGTTTACCAAGATTAAATAGTTTTTTTTTTATCCAGTCTTTTACACTTGATTGATCAGGTTTTGGAGTTGGAGTTGGAGCAGCCCTTGATGTGGGAATAATAGAATTAATTATCACCCCAAGAATCATACCAAATGCAGTTAGGATACTAACAAGAGTAATACCTTGCTCCCTAAACAAGGTTTTGATCCTCTCACCAAGTGTTGTATCCTCGTTTAACATTTTGTTTATTGTCTCTTTTATCCTGCTTACTTTGTTACGAAAAGCTTCTCTGTTTTCATTAATGACATCCATTCTTGCACCTCTCTCATCTTCAAGGTCTTTGATGCGATCGCTAATTTTTTTTATCTGGAATTCATCATTATCAGTTTTAGCTTGTTCTAACTTTTGTTTTTCTCTTGTTATGTCTTTATCAAGTTGTGTAAGTTTTGCCACGTTATTGGTGAGTTCTTCCTTGACAGTTGTCATTGCTTTAATTATTCCATCCATTTCACGCTTGTCTATATTTGTTTGTACTGAAACATCAGGACGCTTGTCTATATTTGTTTGTGTTTCAGCATCAGGACGCTCAATCACATCCCAGTCATGGAGAGCACTTTCTATTGACTGTGCCGTGTCATTCGCAACACTTGATAAATCTTGAAATGGGTTATTATCCACATTATTTGGTAAATCGTTTATTGTGCTCTCCAATACTTGTCTAAACTTTTGTGATACTTTTGTTTTACTGTCATACTCCGGTAAATTTAAAAACTGTCTTACCGCCCTTGTTCCCACAGAGCCAATAATCCTGTTATATTTATTTGCCAAAGAACCAAGAGCAAGAAATGTAAAAGAGCCTTGCCTGGCAGTTATTCTTATTCCTTTATCACCAACAATCCAGTATAATGTTTTACCATCATTTGATACTTTAAACTTGTCATAATCCATTTTGTCCGGTGCCATCTTATATCGTTTTCCTATTTCATTATAAAAGGATTTTACAAGATTTTTCTTGTATATTTCAAGTGTGGATTCTGCCAGCTCTCCCCTAAGTTCAGCAATATGATCGCTTTGATTAAGAAGACTTCTTTGAACCGGCTCATCAGGCACCATTGGTAAATCATCATCATAATATTCATCATAATCATCTGGATCAAACGTAGGATTGTCAAATTCAAATCCTCCTTCAGCCATTGTTTATTTTATTTAATTTTAAAAAATATATTTAAAAAATAAAAACAATGTCGGCTTACGGAAACAAACTCAACCCTCATAGAAAACTAAGAAAGCCTCATGGTGCTAAAGGCATCCGCACAAGTGTAGTAATAACTAATAATCCCTCAACAATAGACCAAAACCAGCAACTGCTTGTAAGATTTCCCAATCTAAGTACTAATGATGTGATAGTTCCTCGTACTGCTCGTCTTGCCTTTGAAATAGAACTTAAAAGCAGAACAGACGCCAACGCTACTCTATTTCAAAATCTGGGTAGAACAATTGTGAAAAAAATGACAATAAGAATAAGTGGCAATGAAGTCATGTCAATAGATGACAGTGATATAGATCATTGTTATGTAGATTTATGGAAAAGCCCTACCGAACGATTAAACATAGCTTACCAAGGTATTGGTAAAGAAAACATGTTAACACATAGAATTGGTGCGGGAGATGCTTCCTCAGACACCGGAGATGAAGCTGTAGCAGCAGCTTATGGAAATAGATTTTGTATTCCACTGGACTTTGAAATGTTAGAAAGTCATATGCCATTTTATCAAGCGGGGCTTGGTGATAGGTTAGAATATGAATTAACGTTTAACGATTATAACAAAGTTATCAAAAGCAGTGATGCTGATGCATCTTATGTAATAAAAAATATCTGCTTGGAATTTGATACGGTTAGTGATGTTGAATTATCCAGACAAATAAGACAGCAAGTCAATGGTAAGATAGTATTTTTGTATGATCGTATCTTGCGACATAGAAAAATAACAGCAAACAAATCTGAAACCCTTTGGAATATCAACATTAATGTACCAGCACAGAGCATGAAAGGTATTCTAATGCTGTAATACAAGATGCGCAAATCAATTTCGAAGATGGAAGATTCAAAGAAGTACGATACTAGTTTACAACAAAAATATCCTAAATATACACACAGTGCCATTATCTGTGGTCAGACAGGCTGTGGTAAAACAGAGTTTGTTCTTGACATACTTGAACATGAGTATGTTAAAGTTTTTGAACATATACTTATATTGTGCTCAACTATAGAGTGGAACGAGGCTTATAAAAATAGATCCTGGATAGGTGATGTAAAACATCCAAAAGATAAAAAAAAAAAAATTGTCAATCCCGTGAGCAACGGTAAAGAAATGTTACAAGAACTGTTGCGTTTATTTTTCAAAAGATATGCTGGCCAGCCCACATTATACATTATTGACGATTGCTCAGCCACAAAAGAATAAACAAAGAAAAAAGATATGTTATCAGAGTTGGCATTCTCTGGCCGCCACGCCAAACAATCAGTATGGGTTATTTCAAAGAGATATAATTCTGTATTGAACGATTTGAGAGAGCAAGCAAAATGGTTGTGTATGTTTTACAACAAGGACAGAGATAGTTATGAAAATTGTTTGAGAGAAAATGATGTTATTCCGACGCTGGAGGAGAGAACCAGAATAAGAAAAGCTTTAGCAAAAACTAAATATTCAAAGTTAATTTTGAGGACTGACCAACCAACTGGTTATTGGGTTGAATAATTTCTACCAGCAATTATTTTTTTCTAACAGCATTGCTTTGTTGCTAATAGTAATACTAACAGCAAAGTAGCAATGTTAATAGCAATACTGACATGAAAATATAATGAAAATATCAAAAAATATAGTAATGCTTATAGCATTGCTCATAGCAAAGTAGCAATGTTAATAGCAATGCTTGCAGCAAATTAACAATGCTAATAAAAAAATAGCAATATTAATAACAATGCTATTAAAAATACTAACAATTACTACTTGCATGAATATCGCAGCTGGTTGTTTTATGTTTAATGTTTATTTCAAGATAAAAAATAAAATTATTAATATAAAAATGAATGCGGAAGAACTATTACAAGACATATCGGAAGGTTTCACAGAACGTGATGAATCAAAGCAACAAGAAACAAAAAAAGAAAGATTATTAGCCATAGTGGCTGGCGGTGGTAGTCGTCAATATTTGGGTAAAGACATACAACTCACAATCATAGATGGCTTGTCACCAGATGAAATTAACAAACTTTACTGCAGATATGAAGCAAGGCTTGGGGCAAGTATGACCAAGACTTTAGGCAATTCTTTTATTAACTTGTATGTGATGGGAGTATTCAAAATATTTTAATGTGACCAATCCACCAAAGCTGATAGAAGATTTGGAGGAAGACCCATTTATTAATCATGCTTTGACAAGTGCTTGTTGTGAGTTGTATTACAGGTATGGGATGTGCTTAGCGCCATTTACAGCAATACTGACAACTGTTAGACATATTGATTTTAATAAAAATAAAATTATAGATAATATAAATGGAGAACCAAGAGAGTGAAGTTATACCTGTTGTTACACAACCTATTGAACAACAAAAAGTAAAAAATCCAAAACGAATAGAAGCTGGAAAAAAAGGAGCAGCGGCAAGAAAGGCAAAGCGTTTGCTTCAAGATGTTACAAATCAAAATGCTGCAAATCAAATAACAAAAATAACAATAGGTGTAGAAGAACCAAAAAAAATCAAAATAAACGAATACAAAAATTATATTCCACCGTGTCTGGTTTTATTAGGCATTGCTGGGTTGGGTTTGTATATGTATAACAAAAAATCTGCTACGCAACCTGTAGCTGTGCAACCTGTTCATGTTGCACCAAAAGACCCGTTTGATTTTTAATAATTTATTTTAAAAAAATAATCATATAAAAAAAAATGGCAGCAAGTATTGACGGAAAACAAATTGTAAATACGATGTATCATGCTGGAGTGGAAACACTTCTAACTGTTGGATATTCTGAGATTGGCAGAAAACTACTAAAAAGACCAGCCCCTAAAGTGGATTTTAATATGACAGATTTTGGGATGCTGTCTGTGGATATAATGTTAGCAATGGCTACAAAGGATATGCTGATTAAGCAAGGTATTATTCCTGCGGATATTATGAAATAATTTTAAAAATGTATATATAAAAAAATGGCAAGTGCAGTAGCAATGATGATAGGTGGCGCATTAACAAATGCATTAGCGTTTAGCGGTTCAAATGATTTCTTTTCAAAAATGGGATGTCATTCAGATGAGAAAAGACAAAGGCATGACAAAGCAGTGGAACAATTAAACGCAGCACAAGCGGAGTGGAATAAAAAAAGAACAGAGAGATAAGATTTTATTAATAAGCAACTGCAAAAAGAGCATCATGCAGAGCAGACTTTTGATGATGTGGACCAAGCTATGAAACAGTATTATTACATAACTGGCAAACATTTGCTTTTGGAACCAGAGCCCAAGTTGAGTGATTTTTATACACCATCTCCGGATCAACAGAATGGAGAAATTACGTTTATTGTGGTGGACATGGCTGCAACTGGATTTGTGGCGTATAAATTGATTTCATAAAAAAAAATAGTTTAAAACTATAATTACTTTGGACTTTTTTGGATTTGAAATGACTAAATATGTTTACTTTGAAAAGACTAAGTCATATGCATGATACTTATTTTTTTTGTTGTTCTTACATGGTTTCAATCCAAGTGGTCGCATATCATATGGTGGTTTAGCACTCTTCTCTAATTTATCTTTGAGATGACCAGGCGCCCATACTTCACCGTTGTCTAATAATGTCAATACCATGGATGGACCATATTCAGTTTCTACTATTTTCGTATCTGTAATAGTGTATATTGTATTTAGTTCCAAGTCTGTCCATTTCTTTGTGCTATTTTGATATTGCTCTTCGAGCAGTTTATCAAATTGTGCAGTTGTGATATCCATTTTTTCTTTATAGTTATATAAAGTTTAATCTTTCGTAGAAAAAAATGGAAAAGATCTATTACAGCCCAAAAGGATTTTGGAGAGGTTTCACAGCAGTTAAAAAATTAGCAAAAGAGGCTGGTGTTAGTGAAAAAAAGGCATTAGAATTTTTAAAGAAACAAGCTGTGTGGCAGATTTATTTACCTGCGCCAAAGAAAATAGTTAGACCCAGGTTTGATGTTTCTACTAAGAATGGAGTGCATCAAGCTGATTTGTTATTTTTACCGCATGATACTTTTGGGATTGGTCGTGGACGCAAGACATATAAATATGCGTTGACTGTGGTTGATATTACAAGTAGATACAAAGAAGCAGAGCCACTGACTTCCAAGGATAGTAAAGAAGTTGCTAAAGCATTTGAGAATATATACAGTCGACATTTGAAATATCCAAAGTTATTACAAGTAGACCCAGGCAGAGAATTTATGGGTGCAGTATCACAGTTGATGGCAAAACACAAAGTAAATATCAGACGAGGCAGAACAGAAATACACAGAGACCAAGCTTTAGTGGAAAGATTTAACAGAACATTAGCTGAGAGATTGTTTGGCTATCAGTATGCTAAGGAAATAGATTCGCAAAAACGTAATAGAGAATGGGTAATGAGATTACCAGAAGTTGTTAAAGCCATAAATTCGGAGAAAAAAAAGCCTCCTCCTGTTGAAACAAAAATATTAAAAGATGATCCTATCTGTATGAATGCAAGTGTAAGATATTTATATCAACCCGGGGAACAAGAAGGTGGAAGACGCAGAGCAACTGATCCAATGTGGAGTGTAGATATTCACAAGATTAAAAGTTATATGGTGACGCAAGGCATAAGAGTATATTATTTGAAAGCACCAGCGCCACAGAGAGGATTTGTCAAAGAAGAACTACTTATTGTTCCTGCTGATTCCCAAATTCATAAGTTTTTATAGAAACCATGTGCATCAGTTGTAATTCCATCTTCTCGGATGTATCTTTTTGAGTAAAATGGTGATAGTGTAACTTTGTTTACTGTTATGCCGTATATTTGATGTTTTATTGATCGCATCATATTCATTTCATGGGTGTATTTTTTCTTGTTAAATAGTGCATCCTTGTAGTTCTCAAAGTTTATGTGTTTTTCGACTACATATTTTTTTACACCCTTTGCTTTTTTAATGAGTTGTTCATCCGCTCTCAAAATAGAATATAACTTAGGTCTCAATCCAACATACTCAGCTATAGCAACACCAGCACATTCGTCTTTCATTTTACCCAATACTTTTTTGTTTGTATCATCATGCATTGGGTGATCTTGAGGATAATCACTCAAGTCATACTCATCTTTCATTTCAGCCATGTCTTTGTATGCATCATCTGTTCTGATGTCTACAAGCAAGCTGTCAGTATCTGTGTATAATAAAGTACAGTTATTTTTGTACCTTTTTTCAAAGTATTATAATACCAATTATACAAATGGTACTTTGATAAATCCAATACTGCCATTCCAACATAAATTGGTTTGTTTAATGTTAATTTTGTTTTGTTTACATGTACTGCTGATAATTCATCTGAAAATTTTATATGCCTGTTAAAGTTGGGTTTGGCTATTATTTTTCTTATTTTTTCATTTTCAGAGCCGTCAGTTTTGACTAGTTTTATATATGTCCGCTTGCGTAGATTTTCCATTGTTTTGCCAAACACAGAGTTATTCATAAGCTTGTAAAAATCTTTTTCAAATTGTGATTTAGCTTTTTTCCTGAGTTCTGTGTTTAAACGAATATATGATTCCATCCATGGTTTTTCATTAAATTCTACTACTCTGTGTATTTTCTTTAGTTTCATGCCCAAAGATAAATACAGTTCCAGGTTTTTGTGATGTAACACATATTTTCCTTTGTCCATAAGATTCGGGACTAGTTGTTCTGTATTTATCATGCTATTATTTTCCAACAGATCTGTCTGGTATTTAGACAACCATTCTTTTTTCACTGCTAATCTTTCCGGTGCAAGTGGATAGTCATTGTGAGCTTCATGGAGCTCTTTAGGATATTCCAAATCCACTTCTGCAAAAAATCCTTTTCCTTCTTTTGACTCTGGCAACTTTCCTGATTACCCCCACTTAAAGCCAGAATATGGAAGTGGTTGACTCATTGCCCAACCATAGAGGTTACAGGCATCATAATACATTAAAAAGTTGTTTTCCTTGTTAGGGTTATAATCAACCACATGTGGATTGTTTGCTTTGGCATATCGTTTTGGTACCATAGTAGTTCCACCACGCATACATTTTTCTATAAATAAGTGCATGTCAATGTCTGTCAAAAGTTCCAATTCTATTTTTGAATGTTTAAGTAAAGCATCCAAAGATAATCCAGGTGCTGTATAGTAATGTAAAGCATCAAGTTTGTATGCACTCATACATGTTTTTCTAAAAGTTTGAAACACATCTGCTAACAGAGTTACATCAGTTTTTAGATATAAATCATGATAGTCTCCAAGAGTTTTACAGTTAAACTCTTTCCATATTTTTTGAGCATATTCGTAATCTTCGGGACTTATACTTTCATCTGAGAGACTACTGTAAAACTTTTCTATAGGCGGTAATTGCGTTTCCTTAAATCTTTCCATACTGTCCATATATTCGTATGGATAAACACCTTTTCGTAAAAGTAAATCTGTTTGTCCCCCAAACTGATTTTTAGTAATTTTGAAATCAGATTTGTCTATTGCTTTAACCAATTTTTCCAAAGACGAATTCATAAATTGGAAACTGTCTAAAAATCTAAGTTGTCCGGCACTAAATGATATATATTTCTCAGCATTATTTGGGATGCATGTTATATTACCTTTCATTTTATGTATTTTTTGCATAATCAAATGACTATCATATCCTTTGAGGTTGTGAAATATAACAGGAATAATTGTTTTATTTGGTTTTATTTTTAGTTTTAGGTTGCAGTTTTTATGTGCTGCACCTCTGTATTCTCCTGTAAAATGACAGTCATCTCTTACTTTACAGTTTTTATCACATTTCCTACCTATTTCATTTTCGCATATCCAGCAATGTGTTGCTTTTTCATAATCTTCCTCATTTTGCTGCGTCATGATTAATGGTTTTGGGTGAGCAAATATATTATTGATCTTGCTCTTTTCACATTCCAAATGATTTAAAAACTTTTCAACAGTATCTTCACCTCTGTAAATAACAGGTTCTTCTGTTTTACCATCATATCTGACAACTTGATATCCAAATCCACAAGCTTCGTGCACACTTGTGATTTCAGATTTCTTTCCAAATTTAATTGATTCTGGTTTGATTATACTCTCAAAATCAGCATATATTGCATAAGGCACAGGCATCTGATTTTGATGATTTTTAAATTTTACAGTATTTTTACCTTCTTGCGGCATTTCTATTCTGCAAGAATTTTTGTTAATACCATCACAGTCTTCTTTGTGTTTTGTAAGTAGTCCTTGTCCAGAATAGCCGTGAAGGCAACGATCGCAAAAGTAAGTTTGACCATGGTGTTTGTTTTGGTCATAGAGTAGTCTATTCAAAATTTTAATCCAGCCATAGTGATTTTTTGTTGTTAATGTTTTTGGTTCTTTGGAATAATCATCAGGGTTATAGTTGTCATCTATAATTCCTTCTTCATTATTTGGATCGTCTTTGTTTTCTGATTCAATCTCAGTGTCTTCAGATATTAAGATCAAATTAATTCGTTCAATATCTTTTGGTTGTTCTGATATTTTATATGGAAAAACAGATACCTTTTTATTTTTTCCTGTTATGGTATATCCATAAACGTTGATAGCAAGATTATTTTGTTTTTCTACTTTGGTTATTTGAGAAATTGGAGTGGGAAAGTCAATACCATCCATATTCAACTTACCCATGTGTTTGTTATAACTAGATATCCTAGTTGGATTATTTTTATTAGGCCACAAAGCAGAAACCAATGCCACTTCCAAACACTTATTGTGTTCATTATTAACATTAATTATTGCTTTTTTTATCAGATACTGCTTTAGGTAGAGGAATATATGAAGAACCTTTTAATGGTTCATACTTTGCAAAATTTAAGTAAAACGTTACACAGTGATCAATCTCCAATCCAGATGCTGTGTTTGTAAATCTTTCAAGGCTCTCTTGTATATTTGCAGATGATTCATCGTAAAACTCATCTATTTTTTCAGAGGTTAAAATTGCATTTTGTTCACTATGTAATACTGCTGTGGTGTATTTTTTGGTATCACCATCATCTTTGAATAAATTTACAGTAAGACCTAATTGAAACTTTAATCCATTCATATTTGTCAGCTCTTTGCTTATTTGTTTTGTAATAATGGATTTTTTATCACGAAATAGTTTTTGAGGGTCTTTGTATTTCCCGGCAGATATTTCGTATGCTTTAAAATAGCCACACATTGGTTTGTCAACCAGTTTTAATTCTTCTTTAGATGTTCTATCATTAAGCTCTTTCAATTCATTTATTACATTGTCTCGTGATTTAGCATATTTCTGATTTTGCTCATCTTGTAATTTATCATATTTCTGCTTTTCTCGTTTACGTTGTTTCTTAGCACGTCGTCTCTTGCGTAAATTTTCTAATGTTTGAGAATTAACCTCTTTTGGAGTTTCCTTTGGAACTTCTTTAAGAGCATCTAGCCCCTTTCTAAGCTGATCATTATTAATTACTCCTTCCCGGTGTAATTGTAAAATGTAGTGAACGTCTTCGGTACTCATTTTTGTAATATATATCATATTTTTTTTTTTTATTTAATATAAAAAAATATTTATTATAACAAGAAAAAGAAAATGGAAAACACTAAGAAAATTAAAAACATTTGCCAATTTCTCAAAGTTGGAGATCACGAACCTTGTAAAAATAAACCAACAAAAGATTCAAACTACTGCAGTTTACATAAATTCAGATTAAAGCAAAGTAAAGTTTTACCGTGTCTAAAATGTGAAAAAGGTACAAGTGCAAAATATCAAATTTGTGTTGGTTGTGGTGCTCATATAGTTAGATTAAGACATAGATACTGGGAGGTAGTAAAGCCGTATATTGTTGAATGTAATAGGCTGAAACATATAGAAATTTGATTTTCTAGTAAAAAATCATATTTTATTATATTCGTGTTTATTCGTTGATTTGGGTGTAATTTTGATAACAAATCAACAAATTTGTTTTGTATTAAAGAAACATTTTATAATCATATTACAAAAAAAAGCAATATTTTTATAATTTGATAACTTATATAAAAAAAAAAAATTGCAATCTTCACTACCCCCATTTTAAAAAAGTTTTAATAAATCAAGTAAAATCACCATTTCATGATGATTTATTTAAAAAAAATTAAACTTGCAATCTTCACTACCCCTATTTTAAAAAAGTTTTAATAAATCAAGTAAAATCACCATTTCATGGTGATTTATTATATATGTGTTTATTTTGGGGTCGTTCTGCTGCAATTCGAGGTAAAAAAAAAATTACAACAGAAACCCCAAAATACATATATATATCTTGTTTTTTGTATCACTTTTACATTAAGTGCAGGGACAAGTAAATTTGACTGGGGACAAGTAAATTGTGTCCTATGGACAAGTTGCTGAAAAATGTTAATATCAAACCCTGCATACACAGTCCAAGTTCATTGTTAATTCATTGAAAATGACGTAAAACACCATACAAAGAAAAAACATTGTTAATTCAATGACTAGAAACATAATTAAATTATCAGAAATGATAAAACACATATCAGGGATCAAATTTAATGGCAGAATTTGCTCATTAACACATAAACTGAAACAGTTGACGAAGCACTCGAAAGTGTTACAACTTAGAGAATTACGCTAACAAAATAACTGAATAAAATTAATCTGTACACACTATGCCAAATAAATGTAAATAATATAAATATTTGTGTACTAATTACGCTGTATCCCCTACACAATGCGCCGACGCTAAGCACAACACAGAAAGTGTGCAGACACATTTATAGCACAGGTAATGTTTATGTAAACACAAAAGTTACAAAGTCAGCATGCCTTTTTAACAAAGCGTACATTTCTATTCAGTTGTTTCTATTATGGCTGGGTACATCAGGGGATGTAAGGCCTAAAAAAAATATATGTGTGTTTCTGGTTTCACCCTGTCAAAAAGTTAGGGTAGGTAGGTAGGAAAAAGTTTTTTTTTATATATTTTTTTATATATATATATTGTTCGCATGTATTATGCCATTTTTATACTAAGGCAACTTCTTGATAACCTTTGCAAACAGTTTGGATCCAGATTAGATGCTTAACAACTCTGGCTAATAAAATTATCATTTGAATAAAAATATTTGTTGTTTGATTGTAATTTTTTTTTTTTTCTTTTTTAAATTTTTGATTTTATTTTTTTCCATCTCGCTAAAAATATTTAGAGTCGGCGGTAAAAAAAGTAGGGTCGGTCGGGAAACCGGAAACACACATACTATTTTAGGCCTAATACAAATTTGACGGTAATATTATACACAAATACTTGACACAAAGTCTCTATCATCTCCGTTAAGGTTAGCAATAAGCATATATTCTGGCTTACAATTTTAGCCACTTGCTATAAAAAAGCAAGTGCAAAGCTTTTTATAGTTGCTATTTTAATTAAGGTACTTGCATTAATATAATTTGAAACCTTGATTCATTTTAGAAGGATTGCTAGACATGTAAATAATGACAATTACACATTCAGCTAGATGCAGGAATTTAATAATGTATACTTATACTTACTTATATCAAACTATTTAACTATGTTAGATAAATATGTTCTGTGAATAAATGTAGACTGAGACCTAGTAGTTTTTGTCTCGCCTTTTCGAAGAAAAAAAAAGACATAGGTGTTGCTTTTCCGGCGTCGGCGTCAACATTCAAGTTTTGCGTTTAGGTCATTTTCTCACAAACTGTATGCACTAGACCTTTCAAACTTTGATTATAGTTGTATCATGGGTGGTACATCGCAATGTGACAAAGCAAATGTGGAAGTGACCTTGACCCTCCAAGCAAAGGGCAGATAACTTACTAATTTTTAGGTTCAACTTTTGCGTTTAGGTCACTTTTTCACAAACTTAATGCACTAGACCTTTCAAACTTTACTTATAATTGTATCTTAGGTGGGACATGGCAACGTGACAAAGCAAATGTGGAAGTGACCTTGACCCTCCAAGCAAAGGGCAGATAACTTACTAATTTTTAGGTTCAACTTTTGCGTTTAGGTCACTTTTTCACAAACTTTATGCACTAGACCTTTCAAACTTTGCTTATAATTGTATCTTAGGTGGGACATGGCAACGTGACAAAGCAAATGTGGAAGTGACCTTGACCCTCCAAGCAAAGGGCAGATAACTTAATAATTTTTAGGTTGAATTTTTGCGTTTAGATCAGTTTTTCACAAACTGTATGCACTAGACCTTTAAAACTATGCTTATAGTTGTATCTTGAGTGGTACATCGCATGGTAATACTGCCGAATCTGTCATTTATTGCACGGCTGAAATATACCGGCATTTATAGCACGGTTTAGGCTCAGACCTTCAGGTTTATGAAAATTATATCATAAGCAAGAATTTATACTTACACAATGACATGAAGTCGCTTTTTTATTGATCTGATATTACATTAGGCCTTATTGTTGATGTGCATGACTATTATCTGACCCCACGTGTAATATCAGATTTTCCAGGACTCGTATAAAACGTGGATATGCAAGAATAAGCATATAATTACGGTATTTTTGTCCCAATTTTTACTTCCTTTTTTGTATATAAATATTTGCTAGTAGTTAATGATATAGAAAATGACATGATCTACAATTGTTTCAAAATTAAAATAACCTGTAGAGGCCACTTAAAACGGTATATGAGACAATGGTGGGTTCGTGCAAGCACTTGAACACTTTATTGCCACTTCACAAACAGGAAAAATGAGAAAAAGAAAAAGAAAACTGAAACTAAACCTGAAACTGAAACTGTTGCAAAATCAAAATTACCCAACCATAGTTACCATAGTGCATTTAAATAATTTACAGCCACTTCAAAACAATAGGAATTAGTGAGACAGGAAAAACTTAACATCCACTTAACATCTACTTCACAAACAATTACAATAAAGCGACTTTTATTTATTCTCTTTAGTGCCTCTTTACCATGTTTACAGAGATAACATGTCCCAACTAGCAACTCTTTGTGTGTGATACAATGATTATAAATTGTTTAAGGGTTGACTTCGTATTTGCATTTAGCATGCATCTGTGTAGAAAAGTAAGTGCACTTTTTGTCTCGCCTTTTCGAAGAAAAAAGAGAAATAGGTGTTGCTTTTCCGGCGGCGGCAGCATCAACATTCAAGTTTTGCGTTTAGATCATTTTCCCACAAACTGTATGCACTAGACCTTTCAAACTTTGCTTATAGTTGCATCATGGGTGGTATACATCGCAAGGTTACAAAGCAAATGTGGAAGTGACCTTGACTCTCCAAGCATATCGGGCAGATAACTTACTAATTTTTAGGTTCAACTTTTGCGTTTAGGTCACTTTTTCACAAACTGTATACACTAGACCTTTAAAACTTTGCTTATAGTTGTATCTTGAGTTGTACATCGCGACGTGACAAAGCAAATGTGGAAGTGACCTTGACCCTCCAAGCAAGGGCAGATAACCTTATAATTTTTACCTTCAACTTTGGCATTTAGGTCACTTTTTCACAAACTGTATGCACTAAGAACTTTCAAACATTGCTTATAGTTGTATCTTGAGTGGTACATTGCAACCTGACAAAGCAAATGTGGATGTGACCTTCACCATCCAAGCAAAGGGCAGATAATTTTAATTGTTACATTTACATCACTTTCTCATAAACTAGAATTATGCACTAGATGTTTTAAACCTAATTTATAGCTTAATCTTTGGAAGAAAACATATTCTATTTTGACCTAATTGTGTTTTTGGTAGTGCATCTTTTTTTGGATGCCTGGATTTCATCTATGACCTTGACCTACTTTTTGGAGCTGATGATTTTTAGCTCTACTGGCCAAAGGCCTTCATTTTTCGTCCGATCTTTACCAAACTTTACCAGATTGTTAATATCAATGAAAGCTCACACAAGTTCGAAAACCAGCCAGATCGGACCAATAGCAGCAGAGTTATAACCCTTGATTTAGTTAAAAATGCTATATTTTGCCTCGTTAATACGATAGGGTTTAATTTTTCATCTGATCTTTACCAGATGTTTTGCCTTTTTTTATTATTATTAGTATATATTTGCTTTTTTATATTTTATTTTTTTAATAGATATATATTTTTTTAATTTCTTAAGTCATTATTTTTTTGTTTTAATTATTATTTTTTTATATATATATATATATTTGTTTTTTTTTAAAGGGAGTACATCAGGATTTTCATGGGGGTCTAGGTGTCCGACTAAAAATTGACAAATATTAATATTTTCTGTACTGAATGTCCTAAACATAATGAATGAGCCTAAACATGATCCATTATTTGCCCAAAAAACTTATTCTGCACAGTAATATGTGCTATCCTAGGTGACGCACCAGGGTTAATTTCAGCATTTTACGTCCGATTCCGTCTTAGCTATATGGTGTTTTCAAAGTTTAGATAGTAACTCAGTGGTTCTAACATCATATTTTGATTGATGTAAGTGTTTTATCATGAACTGGAACATTTTTATGATTTAAGATGTTTCATGAAAAATCCTGATGTACCCCCTTTAACGCCATGTTAGCAGGAAGCATTGCTGTGCCTATTGCATTTTTTTTCTGGTTCGTTGATTTTTGATGGAGTTACGGCCCCATGACATTTTTTTTTTAATTTCTTGTCGGCGCTACTACTCCTAAACGCCTTGTTGGATTTCGTCGAAACTTGGCAGGAAGCATCGGTAAGATGTCTAATTGTGCATATCGCCCAGTTTGCTGATTTATGACGGAGTTATGGCACTTTGACATTTTTACTTTAAATTTCTTGTCGGTGCTACTCCTCCTAAACGGCTTGTTGCATTTCTACAAAATTTGGCAAGAAGCCTCAATATGATGTCTAGTTGTGCAAAGCATGGTATATCAATGCAATTTTGGACAAGTTCGAAAATCAGCTAGATCTAGTAAGTAATGACAGGTTATGGCCCTTGATTTGTTGACAAAATGCTATTATTGTATTTTCCTTTGTTTAATCTGTAGTTACTTCATTTTTATCTGATCTCATAAAAGAAAGTGGGACAAATTAAAAAATGCCCATGCCAGACAAGACACAGCAGACTTATTGCCCATGATTACCAGGTGAGCGATCTAAGGCCATCTTATCCCTGTTGTTTTTGCAAGGTTTTAAAAAAACTACTGATGGGAATTTTATGTCGACAACCCTTGATATAAGAGCCGTTTTAGCCAGTAAAGCATCCACAGGCCCTCTTGGGCCTCTTGTTTTTAATAGAATGGCATTTCGTTTTTAAACAAATGCACTTAAATGTCATCTCGGCAAACGGCAAACTCGATTGTTTTTAGTTACTAAAATGTTTACAAACTTTCATTTAAGCATCATTGACCTTTTTATATTTAAGTCCAGCCCCCGTTAGGCGAGACATTTGAATCCACAGATTTCTTGTTTATTATTACTTGAACAATTTATCAAGTGTTAATATTTCCTACTTGCAATCTGCAAAAATCTACTTGCATTTAGCAAGTAAATAGGTGTTAAATTTGAACCCTGCATATTCTAGTAGAGTAAGGGTATACTTGAGGCTACATGATACAAGTGTGGCGTCAACACAGCATATGTGCAGTGAAGCAGTTTATGCAACAACAAAACATGGCGGTATTAGTCTGATATCGATGCAGAAAAAATAGTAAACAAGAAATATCAGTGTAAGTGACAAAATGAATGCCCATGAAGACACTTTTGACCTCTAAGTATGACCTTGACCTTGGAGCCACGGACCTGGATTTTGTGCGCGACACTTCGTTTGGTTGTAGTGAGCACTTGTGCCAAGTTATTTGAAAATCCGTCTAGGCATGCAAAAGTTATTGACCGAACACGATTTGACCTCTTAGTGTGAGCTTGACCTTGGGGCCACAGACCTGGATTTTATGTGCGACACATCGTCTTGTTGTGGTGAGCACTTGTGCCAAGTTATTTGAAACTCCGTCCATGAATGCCAGAGTTATTGACCGGACACAGTTTGACTTTTGACCTCCAAGTGATCACTTATGTGCCAAGTTATTTAAAAAATCCCTGCATGGGTTGTGATGTTACGGTCCGGACACGAAATAGCTTTTGTTTGTATGGTGTTTTGCGTCATTTTCAATACAAGTAATGTTATATATGACGGTCGATTTTTTGGAGTGGAGGCAGACCACCCACTTTTCTTGGGTAGAACCAGTACTGTACACCTCCCGCCATCCTAACACGAAATTGCGTACCTGTTTTTGACTTATGAACTTCAAGTGTGATCTTGACCTTTGAGGTACGGACCTGGGTTTTGCGCGTGACACATCGTCTTGTTATGGTGATCAGTTGTGCCAATTATTTAAAAATGCCTGCAGGGGTTGTGAAGTTACGGTACGGACACAAAATTGCGTACCTGTTTTTGACCTATGAACTTCAAGTATGACCTTGACCTTTGAGGTACGGACCTGGGTTTTGTGCGCGACACATCGTCTTGTTATGGTGATCACTTGTGCCAAGTTAATTAAAAATCCATTCAGGGGTTTTGAAGGTACAATCCGGACACAAACTGCGGAATGGACGACCAGACGGACGGTGCGATTACTATATAATGTAATGCCCCCGAAACCTTTTGGGGGGCATAAATACTAGGCGGCAAGTTAGGTAGATGGCTACTGTCCAGTTAATTTTATTGGTAGGATGACGGTTTGTTTTTTAATATTTATTTATATCTTTAATGCTTTCCTTCCAGATAAGCAATCTCTAACAGGGTCTTTGTATCATGTCGGTGTGTATGGTAGTGTCTTACTTGAGCAAGGTACTATGAAAGTATGTCAGCCTTCGGTGTGAAAGTATGCCAGCCTTCGGAGGGGATGTGTCGGTCCTGTGTGCAAGCAGAACAACAACCAATATGCGTTGCTTCTGTGTCAGCTTGATTCACATCCGTAAACATTCCCCGGAAGTGTGGTTGCTCATACAGTGCTCCAGATAAGACGCATATATAAAATATATAATCGCCCATAAATATGGAGAACCAAATACCCACGTACACACAACTTAATAGCTTAGAAAAATAGAGTATGCCCAGCCATACTCAGTGGATGCTTATTGAAGTTTGAGGTACTGAATGACAATCAAGTGCAGAATTTTAGTAACGTTTCGGTAGATGCTTGCACGAAAATAGAAATGGCCTTTTTGTCGGCTGTTTGACACAAAATAATCAATAATGCCCTTAAATATATATATACATTCAACATTGCTTCTGTCTTCTTCTTTTTTAACGTGGGAGATGAAATTTGCAATGTTTTTTTTATGGTAATGACTAATGAATATACATTTTTACAAAACTTGTTTACAAAAATACGCATGAGTTTGTAATTTGTAAATGTTAATACGTACAAAAACAACAAAAAACATGCGTACACTGTGCTGAAAGCATATCTGGAGCACTACATATATACTCAAAAGACGGTGTAGCAGTAAATATAGGTAGAGTAATATGGCACAACTCCTTTCTTGCTTTCCGGCGATGTCTCTGAAGACATCACCCAATACCTGCTTAAATAACAATAACCGGATTTTAATTGATTGAACCCTGAATACCATAAACTCACCAAAGAAAATTTATGAACTTGGAAATATGGAACCAGATTACAGATGACAGCGAGCTATTTCGAGAGAAAAACATTAAACATGTCAGAGGGAACTAGATCGGCAGGTTATTCTTTTCTTTGTTGAGTTTATGTATGCACGTGTGATATATAAGGCTTAAATTAGTTGTTTATTCAGGCATTGCTTGCCACATACTCTACCTACTTTATAAAGATAGACCGCGCATCCATGTAAATTACGTGTTAATATTTCAGAGTCTTCATTTTATTTTAATTCACTCCATACCATGTACGGACGTAATTTTCCAGGTACATTATTTCTTTTGAAAAAGATGCGTATCTTGGTAGCTTATTTTTTCCAATCAGAGTTTTTGTGGTGCATAACATACTTTTCACGAGACAGCTTTACTGTTTGTGTGAAACTGCGTCACCAGTTATTTACAGTTTTCTCTCTTTGGTTCTGTTTTCACGAGACAACTTTATTGATTGTATGAAACCGCGTCACCAGTTATTTACAGTGTTCTCTCTTTGGTTCTGTTTCTCGTTTTTAGCTCTACTGGCCAACGGCCAGCAGAGCTTATGGGATGGTGTGTTGTCTGTCGTCCGTCGTCTGTCGTCTGTCTGTCGTCCGTTAACTTTTCTTCAAACAACTTCTCCTCAGAAACCGCTTGGCTAATTTTGACCAAACTTCACGTGGATGATCCTTAGATGAATGCTTTTTAGATTTGTTAAAATTAGGTCAGCGCTACATCCAAGATGGCTGCCATTACCATATATAGTCGAAAACTTAAAAAATCTTCTTCTTCAGAACCGCTGGACAGATTTCAACAGTTTTTCTTTTAAAATGATCGCCAGCGCCTAGACTATTAAGTTTGTTCAAATAAGGTCCCCGGGTTCAAAATTGGCCGTACCCCGGGGGTCCAAAGTTTGTATATTGAGGTTTTGCATGTTTTTCATATAGACATATTGGAAAAAACTTTAAAAAATCTTCTTCTCTGAAACCAAAAGGCACAGAGCTCTCATGTATTACATGTAGCATCAGCTTATGGTCCTCTACTAAGTTTGTTCAAATGGTGACCCTGGGGTCAAATTTGTCCCCGCCCCGGGGGTCACAGTTTTACATAGACTTATATAGGATTTTTTTTTAAAAAATCTTCTTCTCGGAAACTACAAGAGCCAGAGGTTTGATATTTTGCATTTACTATAAGCTTATGGTCCTTTACCAGGTTTGTTCAAATGGTGACCCTCGGGTCACTTTTGGCCCCGCCCCAAGGGTCACATGTTTTACATAGACATGTATAGGGAAAAACTTAAAAAATCTTCTTCTCTGAAACTGCAAGAGCCAGAGGTTTAATATTTTGCGTTTGCTATAAGCTTGTGGTCCTCTACCAAGTTTGTTCAAATGGTGACCCAGGGGTCACATTTGGCTCCAGCCCGGGGGTCACAGTTTTACATAGGCTTGTATAGGGAAAAACTGAAAAAAATCTTCTTCTCTGGAACCACATGGCACAGAGCTCTCATGTATTACATGTAGCATCAGCTTATGGTCCTCTTCTAAGTTTGTTCAAATGGCGACCCTGGGGTCAAATTTGTCCCCGCCCGAGGGTCACAGTTTTACATAGACTTATATAGGATTTTTTTTTTAAAAATCTTCTTCTCGCCAACTACAAGAGTCAGAGGTTTGATATGTTACATTTATTATAAGTTTATGGTCCTTTACCAAGTGTGTTCAAATTGTGACCCTGGGGTCACATTTGGCCCCGCCCCAAGGGTCACATGTTTTACATAGACATGTATAGGGAAAACTTAAAAAATCTTCTTCTCTGAAACTGCAAGAGCCAGAGGTTTAATATTTTGCTGTTGCTATAAGCTTATGGTCCTTTACCAATTTTGTTCAGATGGGGACCCTGGGGTCACATCTGGCCCCGCCCCGGGGGTCACAGTTTTACATAAATGCTTGTATAGAGAAAAACTGAAAAAAATCTTCTTCTCTGGAACTGCAAGAGCCAGAGGTTTAATATTTTGCATTTGCTGTAAGCTTATGGTCCTTTACCAAGTTTGTTCAAATGGTGACCCTCGGGTCACATTTGGCCCCGCCCGAAGGGTCACATGTTTTACATAGACACGAATAGGGAAAAACTTAAAAAACCTTCTTCTCTGAAACTGCAAGAGCCAGAGGTTTAATATTTTGCTGTTGCTATAAGCTTATGCCCCTTTACCAATTTTGTTCAAATGGGGACCCTGGAGTCACATCTGGCCCCGCCCGGGGGTCACAGTTTTACATAAATGCTTGTATAGGGAAAAACTGAAAAAAATCTTCTTCTCTGGAACTGCAAGAGCCAGAGGTTTAATATTTTGCATTTGCTATAAGCTTATGGTCCTTTACCAAGTTTGTTCAAATGGTGACCCTCGGGTCATATTTGACCCCGCCCCAAGGGTCACATGTTTTACATAGAAATGTATAGGGATTTTTTTTTTGAATTATTTTTTTTAAATTTTTTTTTTTTTAATTTTCATTGTATTGTTTTGTTTTTAATTTCATTTCCTTTTTTTGATTGAATTTTTTTTTTGTTAATATTTTTGTTTTGTTTTGTTTTTGTTTTTAGCTCTATGTTCGACCAGAGGTGTTCTTGATTTAGTTAAACAACATGCTATATTTTGCCTCGTTAATACGGTAGGGCCTTCATTTTTCATCTGATCTTTACCAAACTTTACCAGATTCTTTAGTTACGGCCCTTGATTTAGTTAAAAAGCTGTTTTTTGCCCGAAACTTTTAAAAAAACGTAAATGGCAGTCACTGACTTCATTGATGTTATAAGAGCCATGTTAGCCAGTAGAGCGTCCACAGGCCCTCTTGGGCCTCTTGTTTAGTTATGGGATGCCGAGTTATAAGAGCCATATTAGCCAGTAGAGCGTCCACAGGCCCTCTTGTTCCTCTTAATAGTGGTACCGGTTCACAGAGCATTTACCGCCAATTTGTTATGCAGAACAATGCACAATTTGCCGATGTTTTTTGGCGTGCGCTGCAAGCGATGAAAACAATGAAAAAAAGAGAGACTCGCTAATTGTTCATACCATTTTAATGGACATTATTTCCACAATCACGGGAAGTGTGTGAAAAACAAAAATTACATCCAGATATAGGTTGGCTAGCTGACCCCTAAAATTGCACATACCTGTGCAATCAATGTTTATGAGTTTAAGGGATCTATTTACATAACTGACAGCACATTTTTCCGACAGTCACTTGCACTTTTGGTCATATTAAACTATAGCAGCAAGGACAACATTTAAAGCTATGCTTTTAAAAGGGTTCAAATAAGAATGCAAAACCTTTAAACACTTTGCAAGAAAGTAGTTTGGTTGCAGGCTGACAGGTTTTCAAAGAATAACAGTTTTCATTGCTGTATGTATGTGTGTGTGAGAGGTCATTTTCAGTACAAAATAGACTAAAAACTAAGTTCAGAACCAGTAATTTTTAACTGATCTACAAATAGACAGACTATAATAAATAGATTGAATAAAACTGCATCTTTATATGTTAATAGCTCTACTTGTCAAAGATCAGCAGAGTTTATGCCGTGTGCGGCGTCCGAGTCGTCCGTATGTCAGCTTTTGTTGTAGCGACTACTTCTTGAAAACTATAAATAATATTGATATGGGACTGTTTCTAAAATGATCAGCATGACATGTTTATGATCCTTGTCGAAGATTATTTTGATTCGACCGACATTAAACATTTGTTTACATAAAATTGTAAGACCGCCAGACCCTTGTCAGCTAGACCAAATATGGGTCTTGTTTAATTTCCCGTTTTGGGTGGAACTTACATTAATTTGTGGGTCCACTCTGTGATCTTAATACAGAGATTTGTGTTTATGCTCTAGGGATAATCTGAGGGCTAAACAAACATAAGTAGGTATGTAAATAAATTCAAGACTTTTCTACCAGTTCATACTTTTATTATTGACAGCTGTCAATACACCAAATCAAAGATACACGTTTATTCATAAAATACGGTCTATTAAGTTAATATATTTAATTCTATGCAAATATACACGCCAATCTAATTTGCCAGACACGAGAATAACAACGAGTCTTAATAAAAAAGTACTTAGACCGAGTTTGAAAAGCAACACGACCGGGTCGTGAATAGCAACAACGACCGTGTCGAAAATGGACCGAGATTTGACTAGACCGGGTCGAACGTTTAGACCGGGTCGTAATAAATAATTAGAGCTTTAAATACTTAACCTAAACCGGATCTGGGTAGTTCTAGATTAGACCTTAATAAATATAGACCTGAATTTGATCCATGACGGATACTTTTGTTAATTTAACAGTTGTCTCCAGACGACCAAACGGGTTGAGTCCGAACAGGTGAACTGAATTTTAAGACTGAGTGGTAGTTTTTCTTTACCCTCGCCCTATGGCACTGGGCCTTTTGGCGAGCTTTTCGTCAGGTGATTATCGATTTGCGGTTGAGTCCGGGAAGGGTTGGAGTCTCTCGTTCAAAGTAGATTAGTTGGTTGCAGCAGTAGATTAGAGATGGTGGCACATCAGTGTAGAAACCCCTTGCAAAGTCTGTTGAAGATTGTTATTTCAAGTAGATTACTAAGTCCAATTGAAGATTTTGACCTATCGGATTGCCTGCAGAATTGTGACTAGGTCAATCCGATTGTCGGCTCGAAAAGATGTTGGAAGCTCCCCGACCAATCAGGACACAGGAGAATTGAAGCTTCTCAAGTAGGTCAATCCTGTTGATTGTGGATCCCGTGATCGTTGTCCCGTGATGTTTACGTTCTAGAACATAACCTAAAATGGTGAACGACCCCCGGAAAGTTCCCCAACTTTTGCGGAGGTGGTGTTACGGCGTCCTCCATTCTGTGTATGCTCCATAGTTCGTAGGTTGATTATATCCGTGGTGGTTACGTCTCGGCAGATTACAAAAAACGGCCCTGAGAAGGGCCACGGTATCACCCTAGTGTGGGGTGTATACCATATCAGAACGTGTTGATACGCTTTCAACGTTCGGCTCGATGGGAAAGAAATTAATAGAAACAATCCACTGGGCCCGACGTTGATGGTGGTCGATGATGGTCGTCACGTTCCGGATCCCCCTGCAGGACGCGTCGACATCGCTTGAAGAAACTTAGTGCTGATGACAACTAAAACACTCCGTCGTAGATGGACACGTCCTGCTGGTTCGGTATGAACGGGAATGACTGAATTTTAAACAACGCGCCGCACTATTTATAGTCCGCGTCCTACATACCAAAACTAGGCTGACATAATGCAAATGGCTGCCCCTGTAGAGAGAACGGCGCGCTGGCAAATTAAATCAGCGATTGTAGCAAATACAGCGTGTAACAGATTAAATTACGGACATAATTATAAACCAGGTAAATCGATGATATAGTATGACTATTCGTTTCAATGACGTATTTCATCGAGACACTCGGCCGGGGCCAGCGAAAGTAAGATTGTGCTTCTCGGAATTACAGAGTTAGGCGAATAACATAAACATCGACAAATATGACCTAAAACAGTAAGACATGTATTTAAAATTATATTCTAATGTAGCAAATGTATTTAATAATGGAATTGTGACATCGGCATAGCAGAATTATATAGTAAAAGCGACTACTCCTCTAAAACTACTTGACAGATTTTTATGAAACTTCACAGAAATGATGATCTAGCTATCAAAACCTATCAGTAGAGCTTGAAAATCATTGACCTCTTGTTTAATAATAAAAATACAAAAAAATGCCACATTTTGTTTAGGCCAAAAAGAAAAATAGGTGTGTTTTCTATTGCATGCTCTAAAAGAAAAAAAGGGTAGGTTGGTAGGCATTTTTGTAAAAAAAAATTAACCAGATTTACTCAGATTCTGGTACAGCGTTGGTACCATATTAATGTTAAAACATCGTTTACAGAGCTGACAATTTCTTTGAATAAACTTGATAGTCCATGGGTTGGTGATCATTAATAAAGAAAAACAGTCAAAATCCTGAGAATAAGATTTGTAATGTTTCGATTTGTTTATGGTAATGGCAGCCATCTTGGATGTCATGCCTAATTTTAACAAATTTGGAAGTAACTGACCTCAAGTTTATCCATGTGAAGTTTAGTCAAACTTGACCATTCGGTTTCAGAGAGGATGTCGTTTACAATTGTTGACGGTCAGCCGGACAGACAGACGACGGAAATAATTATCAAAATACCTCACGCGAGCCTTCGTCTCTGGTGAGGAAAAAAAATAATTGAAAAAACAACAACATGGTTAACAGTAATTCATGTCGGTAAATAAAATAGTTTTGAATATGTGATGGCATGTAGATAGCCAACTGTTATTTCACGCAAAAACAAAAGAATTTTTTTTTGTTTTTTTTTTAAATAACCTTTCATGTACATTTGTTCACACATTAATAATTGCATAAGGTAATACGCTGAACACCTCCGACAGAAAATTGTGTGCTTTCCGTTTACCTTCGAAAACTTACGGAAAGTACTCGTTAGATGTCAAATACAAGTTTTAAAATAAGCTTTGGTAAAATTTGATATAACATTCGTCAATTTTCATTATTCTATATTATTTCAGAGAAAATTGTTCTGAGAATGTTTCCACTTTTGTTTGTTAAAGTGCTAATGGAATTTTGTCTGTTTTTGGCTGGTTAGTTTCTTTAATAAATCTGATTTACCTGGGGCCCGTTTTATGGAACAACTTACGACCATTTTTATCATAAATCAATTTCTTCAATGCTTTATTATTAATAAAACGTGATTTCAACTCATTTTCTTACACATCTGATATTTCTGCACTACGTGCTCACATAATTGTCTACATTGAATGCTTCGTTGGAAAAACGTGAACGACAAAGATTTGAGAATTATCGTAAGATGTTTAATAAAACAGGGCCTTACTGAATATACGATCATAAAGTTGGTTCCTGATTCCCGGTTCCCAGTTCCCGGTTACCGGTTCCTTATTCGAATTGAAATGGGAACCAGGAACGTGTTGCTGGTTCCCCGTTCCTCGTTCCCGATTCGAATCCAATGAGAAATTAATACTATCACCATGATTTTCATATTGCAATATTACTGACTATAATAACTGTTATAGTCAACGGTTATTGGATGACACAAAATTAGCGTTTTGAACTTAGGGAGTAAATTTCACGGTGCAATGTTCGTAGATCTACACCGTCATCTTGGATTCACATCGAGGTACTGCTTTAGCTTATGTTAACAATTTAAATTCAATGAAATCATACTCGCATGATCTATCAATTCTTTTTGTCATATTCCTGTTGCTCGTGATTTTATCTTCGATTAGGTTATATTCGTTTTATTTTAATCATACAGTATATACGTTGTTGGTCGATGTAACTATAGTCTCCTATTTCACCTTACTAGGTCGGCCATTTTGATTGAACAATTTTTCTTTCAATTAACGTAAGCTTTATTTCGTCTCTTTATTTGTTTCTATTATGTGCGATTCCTTTGCTAATTGATATAACTATAAATAAATAACAACGTTCTCGTATATTATTTAATTAATATTCCCGAAATGTGGGGTTTCCCACGCGATTAGTTTTGCCCTAAATATGCTGCGTGGTTTATGACTGACGTCATGCCAGGGAGTAGGTAAACGTTGATTATTATTACTCTCATATTGCGTGGTTTATGTGTGGCGTCGACTTTGACGAATTTAAATAGAGTATAAATGTTGATAACTTCGTTTTTTGCTTTGTTTGTTTTTTAAAGCGTTCGTTTTAAGCGAGGTTTTGGGCGAAACTACTCCACCTGCGACCCCCAATTCCAAAGTGGAATGTCCCTTTACTTCACTGCAGAGCCTGTCGCAGGTTTAAAGTGTAATAATACAACTATTATCTACCAGCAACATTTTGTGTACTGGCTACAGCCTATACAGCATTTATTTTCTGGGTCAGTAGTTGATAGAACAATAAGTGGTATTTGAGTGTGTTTCAAGAATAATGCGGTTTGGTACGTTCCACTAGCGGATACCGGTGGTGGGCACCTGGTGCGCGCCCCCTAAAAAATCCGGATCATACATGTATGTCCATGTTACTGTAGATCAAATATCAAAGGATGTATGTCCATGTTACTGTAGATAAAATATCAAACAATTACGATGCACGCCCTCAGTGTAAAAAATGATCTTGCTCGCTTCGCTCGCTCGCATTATGGCTAATGAGTGGTTTAATTAACACACTGTTAAATCCTTTTGTTTGAGAACGCCCCTTTTTTATTCATACATGTATGTCCATGTTACTGCAGATAAAATATCAAGCAATTTCGGTGCACGCCCTCAGTAAAAAATAAATAATAAAAAATAAATGTTCTCTCTCGCTTCGCTCGCTCAACGCATAATGGCTAATGAGTTGTTTAATTAACACATTGTTAAATCCTTTTGTTTGAAAACGGACTGTTTTACCCTAGCAATGCACTATCGCATCCGTTTTATAAGACGTTCCCGAAAATTTACCAAAATCTTATTCTAACTGAAAATGTTTACGGCATAGCTTAATAAATCAATAATTTTATAATGATAGTGGGCTAATAACAATGATGAATATATACATATATATAATAATAATCGTAATAATTATAAATATATAACAATAAAAAAAAAAAAAAAAAAAAAAAAAAAAATAAAAAAAAAAAAAAAAAAAAAAAAAAAAAAAATAATAATAATAATTAAATAAATAAACAAAAATTATTCCAGTACGTTGGTATTAATATTTCGAATAGGATTTCATTTTCTCAGTTTATACAATGTACGTTGATTTTGTTTTCATATTCACACTGGATAATACGTCGTGGAAAGCGAGCAAGTTCGATGGTGCGAGCCAGCTCTGCCGGGAAAAGTCAGCGGTTGCATGTACTGTCTCCCGGTGTAAAGACATATCGTTCAGCAAGTCAGTTATGTCACAGATCGTTGGGTGGCTCGTTTGATTGCAGAAGAGGCCGAACAGGCAGTACAAAGATGTTAGGCAGCTAGAGGAACAGATGTTACAGATACCTACGGAAACAGGACTCGTTTTTATACACTTTATTATGGGTTCAAAGTCAGTGGGTTAGTCAGTTGGGACATATATAATACTAATAATATCATAACAAAAACAAAAAAACAACAAAAAAAACAATTTTACCTTGCTGCTGTTGGCTGTAAGTTGTTGGTCTGCCAATGGAGGCAATGAATATTCATGACCCAGAGCGGTAGATGACGTCATACCTTCCGAGCGTGCGTCTAAGATGGTGCGGAAGTATTGTGTCGGATATGGCATTATTTTAATTTGAATTAATACTGTTTAACAGTTAAAAATTATTCATGCACCAATTGTACTTGCCGTTCTTCTAAATTAACTGTTTATAAAACATTCCATGCTTATCGTCTAGCGATCAACTTGACATTTATTCAGTTTGCGTACAATAATGTTTTCATTACAGTGGCTGTTGTTTTATACTGACGCTGTTGCTGATGCTGCCTAATCTTAATTGGATCTCTATCACATCTTTCAAGGCTTATTTTGTTTCAATCTTTAGGACATTTTGCCTTATTTTTCAGTTCGTGTAACCATCAAGTTGACTTAACACCAGTCAAAATTTTCTATGTCGGTATCGGAAGCAATGTGTGGAACAGGTCATATTGTCCTCCAGTGTTGGTATTGTATGTAAAGTTCCACTTTTTACTTGTTACTCATAGCAGCTTTGTGAATTTCGAAACTTTGTCGTGTAGAGTTTGGAAATATATCACTACAATGTTTAATACATTCATATTTAATGCATCGACAGTGCCTTATCAGTGCTTCATCAGTGGTGGACATATTCAAGACATGGTAAATGGTTGCATACTTATCATAATGCCTCATTTTAAGGCTATTCCATTTGATCATTGGTTTATTGTTGGGCCAATCCATTGGATCGATGAGGTTTCAACTATCCTGTACCAGGTTGATTTTTTATTTATCCTGCACTAGGTATTTTTGCCAGGGGTTCATTGAAATTTAGTTATCTGTCTTTTCGGCTTGTCCCTAGTCAATACACCGCACTTTAAACCAGTTATGTGCATGGTCACTAAATTATAAAACCACTTCTGTGCTGTGTCTATTCAAAATAACAACTTCTCTGCAGGGTTCCACAATGCAGTTTGTGCGTGTGTGTGTGTGTAGCTCTGGGGTTTTTAGTCAATAGTCATAGTCAAAGTTATATAAACAACATGGCGTCCAAAAGGTATATGCACAATAGATCCTGGGCAGGTTGCAAATTGTACTATAATAACACATTTCCTCCAAGTCACCAACTTCATCTTAGGTTGTCATACAAGAAGATGATAAATGAGACAAATGTCATTCCAATTGTCAGCATCACGATGACATCTTTATGTATTAGTTACAGGGAGTTTACACAGTTGTGTGGCTAACCTTTTTAATGCGGGCTAGTTTACTTGAAAAGGATACATGTTCTTCGTGTATTGTTGTCGGAGTGTTAGATGGTTTAGCCTTTAGATAGTTGTAGTTCATGTACCGATTGATTGACTTACTGTTCATCAATTACTTCGGCGCTTGATGATGATGATTGTTTACACAAGTCTAAAATCGATCGTAGGTCAAAGGTAAAAATGCAGTTAAAGTCATGTTTACAATAGCAATAAACTTGATTATCCAGGAGACAAAAGTTAATACACTTAAGAAAATGTGCATATTGTACACAAACAAATGTATATCAGTTGTTTGCTGTCTGAAATGAAAATAACCATGGCACGCGAAACAGTAGGAAAGATACATGCTTTATCAGAAATAATTCAGAGTTCTAAGTCTGCAACTGAGTATCATGTATATGTTACACTTCATATTATTTAACCGCTTAAGATCGATATTCCTGATACTAATTTAGGCACGTTTAACAGTCAGTTTGTTTTTCGAGACACATTACAGTAAATCCTCCTCCAACCTTTATATACTTGATAATTTACTGACATTTATTTATTTTGCCAATGTCTGATGCATCAACTCATGTGGTCGTGGAGAAATGATTGAGGGAAATACCCATTAACGGTTTTTAGATGTGGTCGTTGTTTGTTCTTAAATACTTCCTCGGCTTTCATGGCGTTATCTATCAATCCTTTAGAAAGGACAAGGGCCAGAAAGCGGTTAAACAGTTACGCTGCTAAGGCGATAATAGATATTGGGGGCCTTTATTTTCTACACCCAGACATTCAGGCTGATGATACCTGTCTTGAACAGGATGGTGTTCATAATTAACTGTGGGGAACACTTTGTTTCTTAAACCAGTTAGCATACCCAAACGTTCCGGCTGATGATACCTTTCTTGAACAGGATGGTGTTCATTTATTAAATGTGGGGAAGAACTTGTTTCTTACCCAGTTAGCGGCTGGATTTTAATGTTTCATTTAAAGTAGGCAGTGATGAGAAAATAGATATTTTTTGGCACCGTTTCTGTTTTGGGCGTGGCATTCGGATATTTTGTTTTTGATACACACTCTTCGCTGCTGCCAAAAAATGTTTCCCCTATTTTTGGCGGTGGATGGGCGCCTGGACACTCTACTCTATGACTTGGAGTGTCCGGGCGCCCATCCATATGGCGGGCAGCGAAGGTGTGAAAGGAAGGACATACAAGTTTCAGTTTAAATTTATTCAGCTCCTGTATACCCAGAGACTGAATTGTAATCTAAACATAAATTATATACAAATTTGCTGTCCGTACGAATTGATAAAAAACATTTGAATTGATTGAATTCGGTGCACTTGTAATTATGCTTGAATATCAACCGTGCTTTCAACACTTGCTTAAATGCTTATCAGAAAAGTTGCTTTCATAATGAACATTTAATTTGGTGCACATGTATTTATGTCCTTAATAGTGTAATATTCATCTGCTTTATTGCTTAATGCTTTCTACTGTAAGGGCTTGCCATAATGGTCTTTTGTGCTTACCGGCAGCCCAATTGTTAAACCCCATGCTTGGGGCTTGTTTTTCAATCCATGCCACGCAGTTCCCGGTTACCGGTTCCTTATTCGAATTGAAATGGGAACCAGGAACGTGTTGCTGGTTCCCCGTTCCTCGTTCCCGATTCGAATCCAATGAGAAATTAATACTATCACCATGATTTTCATATTGCACATATCCAAGTTCCATGGAAAACGACATGCGATGTTGATATGAACATACTCAATAAAACTCGAGTCTGCTACTTTTCTCTCTTGTTTGTGTTTTTGGTACCAAGGGATCACTTTTTCAGTATTTATTATAAAATCGGTAAAATAAAAAACATTTTTTTTAGAGTTATATCTCCTAACCATCAAGTAATATGATAATACTTTATGATTTCCACACAATTTCTACAGGCCTAAACACACCAAGAGGCCAGATCCTTATTCGATTCGAATCGGGAACCGGGAACTGGTTGTAGTTCCCAGTTCCCGATTCGAATCCAATAAATAACTGAACGATTCTACTTCGATTTTACAATGCAAATATCACTGTTTCATGGACAACCACATGCGATGTTATAAAATCGGCAAAATGAAAAAGTAGGAGTTTTTCAGAGTTATGATTTCTAAATATCTAGTATTATGATACTTTACGATTTCCACACAATTTCTGCAGGCCTAAACACACCCAGAGGCCAGATCCTTATTCGACTCGAATCTGGAACGGGGAACCGGGAACTGGTTCCAATTCCCGGTTCCCGATTCGAACCCAATAAAGAACTGAACGATTCCACTTTGATTTTGCAATGCAAATATCACAGTTTCATGGAAAACCACATGCCATGTTATAACATCGCCAAAATGAAAACATTAATTTTTTTTCTTCAGAGTTATGACTCCTAAATATCGATTAATATGAAACTTTACGATTTCCACATAATTTCAGCAGGCTTAAACTCACACAGAAACCAGTTCCCTATTCGTGCCGAATCGGGAACCGGGAACTGGTTCCTGGTTCCCGATTCGAACCCAATAAAAAACTGAAAGATTCTACTTCGATTTTGCAATGCAAATATCACAGTTTCATGGAAAACTACATGCAATGTTATAAAATCGCCAAAATGAAAACTGTAGGATATTTTTTCCAGAGTTATGACTCCTAAATATAGATTAATATGAAACTTTACGATTTCCACATAATTTCAGCAGGCTTGAACTCACACAGAAGCCAGTTCCCTATTCGCGCATAATCGGGAACCGGGAACTGGTTTCTAGTTCCTGGTTACCGATTTGAACTCAATGAAGAACTGAACGATTCTACTTCGATTTGGTTATGCACATGGAAAACTACATGCAATATCATAAAATCGCCAAAATGAAAACAGTAGGATATTTTTTCCAGAGTCATGTCGCCTACTTATAGATATTTATAAAACTTTACGATTTCCGCATAATTTCAGCAGACTTGAACTCACACAGAAGCCAGTTCCCTATTTGGATTCTCAGAATTGGTAAATTATATATATAGCTCGTAATCAATAGGTTAACAAATGGTTACATATGTTGTAAAATGTGGTTGTTGTTGTTGTTGTTGTTGTTGTTGTTTTTGGGAGGGGGATGGTGGGGGTTTGGGGGTTGGGGGCGGGGGGGGGGGGGACAGGCTACTTTAATGAAGACAAAATGAAGCAACATCATACTAATATAGTTTTACCTTTAACTCTTTGTTCTGTCTGTTTGAGTTGTTCCACTGTGACGTCGTTTACTCTTTGTTCTGTCTGTTTGAGTTGTTGCATTGTTACATAGCTCTGTTAACAAATACAAAGGATTCGTAATTATAGTTTTTGTTTCGTCTGCGTAGCATGGCAGACACTTGGGAATCACGTTGTCCATCGTCCGTCGTCGTCGTCCGTCGTTCGTCGTCCGTCACACTTTAACCTGCAACCTAATCTTGGCCATAACTTGAAAAAAAGTTGACCTCCTCACACATCTTTATCGTAACGTAAGGAATGTCATTAAACATGTCCAATAACTCTGACTTTCATTTTGGCAGAGTCCGTATGCTCCTTTGCATAAAACGATAACCTGCAACCTAACAAAACTTTATTAGCTTTTACTTAAGAAATAATAAATACGTACCTGCATTTTGTCGGTGAATAAAATACAGTTAGGAGATAGGATGCGTAGTAATTAAATCACGAGTGCGTTAGCACGAGTGATTTAAATACTCGCATCCTAACCACTTATCATTTCGATTCTAACACAACAATAACCCCATTGTTTACGCTAATGTGGGGGGCACTATATATTATCTCGGAGGTCAAGGTAATCAGGCTGCTATGTTTACAGGCTGTTCCATTGGGCGCACCCGTATGCAAAGTTCTGCGCGGTACAGTATGTTTAAATACACTAGTAGTCACGTGACAAACAATTAAGTCATTGCTTACGTCATACAGCTTGCGCTATAAGTCGGCTTGCGATGACATCAAACGTTCTCAGCTTGTTCAAGATGCTTATTAATGTCATGTGTACTGATGCATATGATGGGTTTATATCTGGGGTTTGCAAGGTTTGGGAGCATGGCAAGTTTGTTGTAATTAACATTTTATTAAAATTACTGTTGAGTTTGTCTTCGTGACGTATATTTACCAAGTGACGTCATGTAACGTGGCGCTTCCAATGGATGAAATATACGGGGGGAATTAATGGAACAGCTGTATTTTATCGTAGAATAACATACAGTTGTCTCTCTTCTTTGTGTATATATGAAAGACTGCGCAGGTTAGAATACGTTTACTCACATCGCCAGTCAGATTCCTTTCGTCAATGATTTTCATGATGACATTGCTGAAAAAACGTAAAGAGTCGAGCGGGTAGAAGAGGCTGATGCCGAGACACTGCGTTAGGAACCAGGCAACATTCGGGAAGAAAAACTGGAAAAAAAAAAATAGAGTGGACTGAGGAAATTGTATTTAAAATACCCAAAACCAAATACAATCTTACAGGTTGACATACTCTCTAAGCTTATGAAATTCTTGAATGTAAAACTTCAATGTTAAACGTCACTGTAAATTAACAAATTGCGAAAAGTAGGTGAATACATACTGACCTCTTTTTGGAACAATACACTGCTGTTACGTACATGTAAAGATGTGCGAAGTTTGAAAGCTCTACGGCTTCTGTAGTCTGAGAAACGGACCTAATCAAAATGTTGACTGTAAAGCTTGAATGTAAATTAACTAATTGCGAGCATGTGAAGGTAATTCATATTGACCTACTTTTGGTATACTGCTGTGTACATATAAATATGTCTGTACGGCTTCAGGTTTCTGAGAAATGGATTTAACCAAAAAAATGTACAACACACTATATGCCCCCTCTACTTTCGTGGCGGGACATACACACTCTCTGTACTCTATTGTATGCAATAACTAAAACTATGCAACACACTATATGCTCCCTCTACTTTCGTGGCGGGACATACACACTCTGTACTCTATTGTATGCAATAACTAAAACTATGCAACACACTATATGCTCCCTCTA